>JAVYIG010003814.1:0-181244 GCA_035222895.1 Strongylocentrotus droebachiensis
ATAGCTTCTGTATACCATCATGAATTGATAACGCTTTTTAAGTCCCTTGAGTCATGTCAAGAGAAGGTGCAGGGACCCGTTTCACGAGGCCTTTTCAGTGACAAATCTGCTGATAGCCAATCAGAAGCAAGGATTTCAGTAGCTTATAACAAAAAACTGTCATTTGTCACTGATAACAAGTTTTGTGAAACAGGATCCTGAACCCCTGCTTTCTTCCCATCACAATGAGACCAAGATGATGCATTCTTTATACTTTTCATCTTTGGCTAGTTACCTTTTCCCTTTTCATTTCGGACAATAACAAGGCAAACACATTCAATACATTTATTAGATACCGGTTGGATAATTAAAATAGTTTGGAAATGGAATCAGCATTTTTTAAAATCAAAGTTGACATAGGCCTATACAGGGTGTAGGTAGAATAACGTGCCAGATATACATTTCAGATATCTAGATATTGAGATATTTAGCATTTCACTGCCAATCTCCACTTCTCGGCACGCCTATGTGCATATTAATTTGCTCTCTCCTACACAAGAGGTACTGTCCATGAATTAAACAGAAAGCCCTATTGTACTCTACTCTTAATTAAACAATAATTGACTCTGGATAAAACACGAAACAACTCCGTTCATATCGAAATCATTTTTGAAGGCCGATTCATCATGTCAAATAATGAATCCAACTTTGACTAATGGGTTTATGATCAAATCAATAAAAACCTCACTAGAGATAATAATATGGAATTAATATCAACCAGGCAGGCGCGATTCTCGATTAATACTTAATACAACTCAATACGATGTCGTAAATAAAGTGAACGGCGATACAAATATTATGCTTTCCTCCCCCCTTTCTTTCTCCCACTCCCTCCCTCTCCCATCTCAAGTATTTCAAGTACATGGCGTTTTCTCCACAACACATTTCATTCACTTCACTTCAATCCTAATACATCACGTATTTATTGAGTATCCTTGCAATTTAACACGAGAAATCGTGTCAGTATTCTGCCCGACCAAGGTGACGTTGATGTGTTATCGTGAGGATCCTGGTATACAGTCACAATACCACTTCACAATAAAAGATCAGTCCGTCCTAGCTATACTTGATTCGAACTTGATGACTCCCATAACAAAAACGTTTCATTGCTTTATAATTTGATTATCTCGTGACAATCTCTTCTTCATCAACAATGTTGGGAGACGGAATGACAGAAATGAGGATTAGATTTCCTGAGTGTGCGTTGACGCACGTTCGTTTCTATTTAAGTGACATTTTAGAACCAAATGGAATGAAGAAAAAAACATATACAAATAAACTTTCAAGAGATATACAAATATTGAGGAAAGTTATGTATCATATTACTTCGAAGTTGTTGATTCTCATCGTATTACGAAAGCTGTCAATAACAAAATTGGCTATTCAAGAGAGAATGAATCAATATAAGAAAATATTTTGTTCGATTCCGAAACCTTAAGAGTTAATGTTTCCTCTAATCTCCCTTTGGAGTAAAAAAAAAATTATTTCAATACTCCACTAACATGAAAGATAAGATGAAACCTTGACAACTTGAGGTTACATTTGCTGGTCGTAGATCTCTGCACGTTTAATTCAACCAACGTTTATCAAACAGAATCTTGCGCCTTATTAATCGAAAAATCAACAAAAAGGGAAATATCTGAAAGGCCAACATTCGATGTTAACATGAAGCCTCTGCTATCTATTACTGTATCAGAATTTTCGGTGTCTATTGAATGTCTGTACTCCATTCCATTACAGACGTATATGTCATAGATATATTTTCAGTCAAACTATTCTGAGTCGAGGCACGTTTTTATTAGATTTGTGTCTCAGACAGACTCTTAAAGTAGAATACAATACCAAAATGAGTGGTATATGATAACACAATCATTCAACTGACAATATTGCATTTGATCTTGAACTTAAAAACTCTTATTCATAATTCAATCTCTTTGTGAAATTTCACTCCTTTCATTTTTTTAGGAGATAAACTCGATGTCCATTATGATATATTGCCATGAAGCACGTTTTATTTGATTCGACGCGTCTCAGGCAGAATCTTACATTAACAATTATTTAAAAAGAAATTACAAATAAAAAGTTACGATAAAAAAGTTGCCCTTTAACTTTTAATATAAAATCCGTTATTTTATATAGCTTCCTAAATTGAGAGCCTTATGAAAATGTTTTCCTCCCATTCATTGTATAGGTCAAGGATGCATTTTTAATCAAAGTATTCTGCGTTAATGCACGCTTTATTTCATTTGACGTGTATCGAGCACATCTTTATGCTAGAGCAAAACAGAAATGTTTAAGATACGATAACAATTAAAAGAAAACTCCCACTTTTTATTCCTTCATATTTCAAATGTCTTGTGAAGGTGACAAAGATAAAGAGTGAAAACGAAAGCAAGATTTACTTGGGTTCTTCCCTATCGAATTACAAAAGTAAAAGAGATGGAGAGAGAATTAAAGAGAGAGAGAGAGATTTTAAAAAAGTAGAAAGAAGATGACTCAATAATAATTTGCTATATTGTGTCTATGGGAATACACTGCACACCCATTCAGATAGTTTTTAATTCCCTTCTATTCCCTAGACTGCTGCCCTTCTCAGCCTCATGACCTTGTGCTACGCCCCTGCTCGTTTTATAGGGGTACATTGTATAATCCTTCCTAGCAACATAATCCTATATTCCGTGTTTAATATCTAACCCACGTGTGACCTTTATGTAAGATTCATGGCAAACTCTGAGTGTACGGATTATAACTATAACCATTACACAAACGAGCAAAGTGATAAGGACGGCTAGATGACTATTCCTGCGCCCACAACGTCTGTTCTAAGAGTCACAGGTCGCAGGGGAAATCAGGCATTATGAAATATTAGATGATTAGATTTAATGTTTCATAGTACATCATATTTTATTCAGCACTCAAGCGTGTGCACTCTATACCAGGCCTTTTGTATCAGCGCCACTGCACGAGAGAGATCGCCATATCTCATTGTTTCCACAACGCTGTTAATATGGGGTCTATTCGCTATTCATAAGGACCGCTATTCATAAGGTCCGCTATTCATAAGGACCGTTATTCATAACGTGTAAATTCCCGTACTTCCTGGTCCGCTATTCATAATGGCAAAAGAGGGTCGCTATTCATAAAGAAATAAGGTTCGTTAATCATAAGGACCGCTATTCATAACGTGAGATGAGGGTCGCTATTCATAATTCATATTAAGGGTCATTAATCATAAGGACCGCTATTCATAATACAAAATGAGGGTCGCTATTCATAATAGGAGAAGAGGGTCGCTATTCATAATACGAAATAAGGTTCATTACTTATAAGGGTCGCCATTCATAACACGGGAAGAGGGTCGCTATTCATAATAGGAGAAGAGGGTCGCTATTCATAATACGAAATGAGGGTCGCTATTCATAATAGGAGAAGAGGGTCGCTATTCATAATAGGAGAAGAGGGTCGCTATTCATAATAGGAGAAGAGGGTCGCTATTCATAATACGAAATGAGGGTCGCTATTCATAATAGGAGAAGAGGGTCGCTATTCATAATAGGAGAAGAGGGTCGCTATTCATAATAGGAGAAGAGGGTCGCTATTCATAATACGAGAAGAGGTTCGCTATTCATAATAGGAGAAGAGGGTCGCTATTCATAATAGGAGAAGAGGGTCGCTATTCATAATAGGAGAAGAGGGTCGCTATTCATAATAAGAAATGAGGGTCGCTATTCATAATAAGAAATGAGGGTCGCTATTCATAATAGGAGAAGAGGGTTGCTATTCATAATAGGAGAAGAGGGTCGCTATTCATAATAGGAGAAGAGGGTCGCTATTCATAATACGAAATGAGGGTCGCTATTCATAATACGAAATGAGGGTCGCTATTCATAATAAGAAATGAGGGTCGCTATTCATAATAGGAGAAGAGGGTCGCTATTCATAATAAGAGAAGAGGGTTGCTATTCATAATACGAAATGAGGGTCGCTATTCATAATACGAAATGAGGGTCGCTATTCATAATAAGAAATAAGGGTCGCTATTCATAATAGGAGAAGAGGGTCGCTATTCATAATAAGAGAAGAGGGTCGCTATTCATAATACGAAATGAGGGTCGCTATTCATAATACGAAATGAGGGTCGCTATTCATAATAAGAAATGAGGGTCGCTATTCATAATAGGAGAAGAGGGTCGCTATTCATAATAAGAGAAGAGGGTCGCTATTCATAATACGAAATGAGGGTCGCTATTCATAATAGGAGAAGAGGGTCGCTATTCATAATAAGAGAAGAGGGTCGCTATTCATAATACGAAATGAGGGTCGCTATTCATAATACGAAATGAGGGTCGCTATTCATAATAAGAAATGAGGGTCGCTATTCATAATAGGAGAAGAGGGTCGCTCTTCATAATAGGAGAAGAGGGTCGCTATTCATAATAGGAGAAGAGGTTCGCTATTCATAATACGAAATGAGGTTCGCTATTCATAATAAGAAATGAGGGTCGCTATCCATAATAGGAGAAGAGGGTCGCTCTTCATAATAGGAGAAGAGGGTCGCTATTCATAATAGGAGAAGAGGTTCGCTATTCATAATACGAAATGAGGTTCGCTTTTCATAAGAGGAGAAGAGGGACGCTATTCATAATACGAAATGAAGGTCGATATTCATGAAAAGAAATGAGGTTCGCTATTCATAATAGAAGTATAGGATCGTTATTCTTAATAGTTGCCCCCCCCCCCCCCCGTGGCTAAGTTCCTGGTCCTGTAGGGGGGCGTCATATAGCCCTGAATAGTTGTCTCTTTTTAAAGTAGTTATATTTTATCTGTTATCTTTGATAATTATATAGAGCTCATGTGGTGACGAAAAAAAAAGTAAAACATAACACACATGTAGTACTATCGTAAATTGTCCTCCTTGTTGGAAATCTTGCCCCACCACCCTGCCCCCGACTGATCTTATCCAGGCTAGCCACTGAGATATTAAGTACGCCAAGCAGGCCCATTATCCATTTTCGCTTGCTATTTAAGAAACTTGTAATTGTTTATACGACAATAATTTGTTTGTAGAAAGTAATTTGTATTAGGACTTATGGACCTACAAATTATTGAGCGGGATTGGACCTGACCATAAGCCTAGTATCTACCTACCTCCCCCCCTCCCCCCCCCATTAGTACGCCCCGGCGCGGATCAAGAATTTTCCAATAGGGGGGGGGGGGAACGGAAATTTGAAAAATGCGCAGACCATTTTTTCAACTCAACATACCAATACTGACAAGGTCATATTAGAAGCACAATACCGGTACCTACAAGCAGGCACAATTTTGGAAAAGGGGGCAAGCTCACTTAACGTCTCTTGTCCGATATAAACATTCCCCGTTTTTAAAATATACATTTTTTTGACATTATCATCGGGGGGGGGGGGGGTGGGGGGGGGGGGCTCAAGCCTCTTGCCCGAAAAGGGATTTTTCTAGTTCACAATTCGGCTAGTGAGCGAAACGAGCGAGCAAAAATTTGAGCATAATATGTATTTTGTGAAAGTGTTATTTATCACCAAGATAAACGAGAAAAGATATCAAAAATTCATATTCGGGCAGCTCGCTGTCCCCCCCCCCCCCCACACCCATTACGCGCGAAAGCTTTGAACTTTCATTAATTATTATAAAAAGAAGACGATTTATTGTACCATTCTCGACTCTTAATCCTTGTCTGAATTCAGTTTTCCCCCTCGCCTTGACCTTTAATTAATTATTAGAGAAAGAAGATGATTCGTTGTTCCTTTCTCGACTGTTAATCCTTGTCTGAATTCAGTTTCCTTCCTCCCGCGCTAAACGTGGAAGCTTTGATGTTTCATTAAATTATTAGAGAAAGAAGAGGATTTGTTGTACCATTCTTGATTATTAATCCTTGTCTGAATTCAGTTCCCATCCCCCATCCCCTCTTGCGCATAGCGGGTAAGCTTTGACCTTTCATAGTTAATGAAATTATTAGAGAAAGAAGACGATTCGTTGTTCCATTCTCGACTCTGGCTACGCGCCTGCTTTAAAGGGAAAATGAAACAATCATGATTGTGATATAGCACACAATAATGTTAGTAGAAATAGTAAATAATAAAAATTATTGCAACAACCATGATAAATCACGGCCGGAAGCGTGGGCAGAGTGTCATAAAATTATCATACATAGTTTTGTGTTATTGGGCGAGGGGGCGTAGCGACCAAGCAAAACTTTGCAATGTTGAATGCTATATATCTTTCTAGCTATATTTCTAAATTTCATGGGGGACGTGTCCTCCTATCGGGCCCAGGATTGCCGCCCCTGTCCATGATTACTACCAACATGAGCTCAAATACACGCTCAAGCCGTCAAGCGAGTTTATATGAGCTGAAGCCAAATGAAGGGCAAAATAAGAGTTGAGAAGCGGCCCCCTACCGTTAATTACAAAATTGACTTTGCATCGCAGGGGCTTTTTTAACGTTTAACTTTGATTCCGTGGCTCGAAAGTTACTGTCACTAAGCGCCATTTCCTTGTCTTTCCACCTTTTTCACCCGACTCCCCCCCCCCCCCCCCCCCCCCCCCCCCCCCCCCCCCACTCAGTGTTATCTAGAGTACGCGTACGCATTTCCCTCTCTTTGAAAGCACCCCTCTATCTCCGGTGTGTAAAGTCAGTACGGGCCAGATTTGTGTGTATTACGGGCCGGACTTTGTTGCGTGAAAAGTACTCCTTTACCGGAGATTTTGGGAACACGAATTCGGTCCCTCCGACCCCGGAGTGGGAGGGAGGGGGGGGGGGGCTTTCCTTTTACACTCTCTCTGTGTTTCTTTTCTCTTCTTTCTTGTCTCTTCTCTTCTCTTTTCTTTTTCTTCTCCTTTCTTTTGCGTATCTTTTCCCCCTTGTTTTTTCTTCTTCCTCTTTATTTTCTTTCCCTTTCTCTTTTTTGCTGAGGGGAGGGGGGAGGCAAGGGCCTTTCGATCCAAACCTTGTTGGCGGGAAACTCGCAACTGATATCCCTTTTCTATACTTTTTTTCTTCCTCCTTTTTTCTTTCCCCTTTTTCTCCTCTTTTTATGGGGGAGGGGGTGGAAGCAAGGCCCCCGATTTCCTTCTTTTCCTCCATTTCTTTTCTTCTTCCTCTCCTTTCTTTCTTTCCTTTCTCTCCTCTTTACCTTTCCCTTCGTTTCCTACTCTCTCTTTTCTCTCCTTTTTTTTTTTTTTTTTTGGGGGGGGGGGCATTTACCACCTCGCCCCCCTGGATCCGCGCCTGGATGTACGGACGGTAAACGGTACGAAAATGACCGGTATAGGCCGGGGCGTCGCTAAAGGGGGGAGGGTGTGGGGTGCGACACCCCCCCCCCCCCCCCACACCTGTCGAGATATTGTCGGGGGGGGAATGAGAAAAGGGGGAGGGGGAAATGAGAGGGAAAGGGAAGGAAAAGAAAAAAGAAAAGGAAAAGGAAAGAAAGAAAGGAAAAGAAAGGAAAGAAAGGAAAAGAAAGGAAAGAGAAGAAAGAAAGAGAAAAAAGAAAAAGAGGGAGGAGACGAAAGAAAGGAAAAGAAAGAAAAGGGAGAAAAAAAAGAGAAAAAAAGAGTAAAAGGGAAACAAAAGAAACGGGGTGAAAGAGAGGAGAGAGAGGAGTAGTAAGAGCCTGAGAGAGGATCGAGGAGTGGGAGTAAAAGAGAGAAGGGGGTTGTTGGGTGGAGTCGTCTCGTCGAGGGAGCAAGAAAGACACGTATAAATATGTTGCTGTGTCGGGCCAGCTGTGTCGGTATTCTTGCTCGATCCTCGTGAACTATATCAATGCAGAAGTTTGAAGTCGGTGAGATGTATATTGTCGGTCGGCCGACAATTTTTTTTTTCACTACGAACTGTGACTTTTTATACGCTGTGACAACTACAATATATGTATTTTCTCGAAGTTTCACTTTCCTATAATATCAGCTAAAGAAATCAGAGGTTTAAAATTTTCGGGGGAACTAAATTCAAACAAGGTTTAAGAGTCGACAACGGTACGACAAATCGTCTTTCTTCTCTATATTGTGATGAAACGCCCCCAAAAAAAACCCGCTTCGCGCGGAATGGGAAAACTGAATTCAGACAATTAGGGCTTATCAAGAGTCAAAAACGGTACAACGAATCATCTTCTTTCTCTAATAATTTAATGAAACGTCAAAGCTTCCGCGCTTCGCGCGAGAGGGGGAAACTGAATTCAGATGAATAGGGAGTAATAAGAGTCGAAAACGGTACGACGAATCGTCTATCTTTCTCTATATTGTGATGAAACGCCAAAAATTCCGCGCTTCGCGCGAAGGGAGAAAACTTCATTTACACGAGTCGAGAACGATACAACGAATTGTCTTCTTTCTCTAATAATTTAATGAACCGTCAAAATTTCCGCGCTTCGCGCGGAGGGGAAAGTTCATTCAGACAAGCATTAAGAGTCGAGCAATTCAACGAATCGTCGACTTTCTCTAATAATTTAATGAAACGCCAAAACTTACGCGGGAGGGGAGAAACTGAATTCAGACAAAGATTAACAGTAGAGAACGGTTCAGCAAATCGTCTTCTTTTCATAATAATTTAATGAAACGTCAAAGCTTTCACGCTTCGCGCGGGAGGGGGGGAACTTCATTCAGACAAGGATTAACAGTCGAGAAAGGTACAATAAATCGTCTTCTTTTCCTAATAATTTAGAGGCCTATCACCCACACCCCCTAATGAGCGTTCTTTAAGTGATTCGCTTGCTCACTACCGCCCTCCCTAAAATAAGATCCTAGCTCTGCGCCTGCATTAAAATATATCAGCTATCATGCTGACTAAGTTGACGAAATAATTCGTATATTTATGTCGTCGAGGAAAATGACCATTTGCGCATATGCTAGTACTATAGATAGTCCATAGGAAAAACAATTTAGCCTTCGGCCCCGGGTTTATAGGGTTAAATTTTTAGATATTGGACATGTAATTTTGTCGGTAATTGGTCGCTAGTTTTGTCGGTAATCGTTGGCCTCTACACCCCCCCCCCCCCCCACGGAAAAAGGTCTAGCGACGCCCCTGGGGGCAGCGTGGTGGGGCAAGATTTCCCACGAGCGGGACAAATGACGATAGGATTATGTGTGTTTTCCTTCTTGTTTTCACCGCTGTAGCGGGGGAAATATATTAGCTAGATTATGGGGATGTCTATAATTATCAAAGCTAAAAAGTAAAATATTTTTAAAAATACACAATACAGGGGATGCAACCGTTCGCATAATGTCTTACGGTAAAACAAAATCGTATCTGATTCTGAATATCCAACTTCCTTACTTATATGGAAAATATGTCGTGCGACATTGTATATTTACGAAAAGCTTAAATATGGTATATAACTTAAGTCCCTACAACTCCCTCTCTGTCGCTTTTTTTCTTTGCTGAGGATAAGATACATGATAGATCAACCCCTTGAAGGCAACACTGATACAACCCCACCGCCCCCCACCCTTAAACACACACAGGCCACGCCATCTATGAACAACTTGGACGAGAATTGTCGCTAATATGTACATGTACCAAGGGAATACTGCCGGGAGGGTGGGCCGAATGGCGCAGCGTGGTCGGGCTGAATTGGATGGGGGGGGGGGGGGGGCTGGTGACCAGAATGATGGGACACGTTCATTATTTAGGCACGCCTTTCTTTCTTCAGAAATGTGAGTTTTCAATAAATATTTTCTTCAAATGTTTGGGACCATGTGGCCTACCCCCCCCCCCCCCGGCCTACACTGTAGCCATGGGGTGTCCTCTATCCAGTATGTCGCTTTCTTATTAACATTTAGTTTATTGCTTATGTCATTTTGACTTTTTCGGTATTATGGATAGCGACCCTCTCGTCACATTATAAATAGCGACCCTGTTCTCCTATTATGAATAGCGACCCTCATTTCCTATTATGTATAGCGAACCTCTTTCTCCTATTATGAATAGCGACCTCCACTCCTATTATGAATAGCAACCCTCTTCTCCTATTATGAATAGCGACCCCCACTCCTATTATGAATAGCAACCCTCTTCTCCTATTATGAATAGCGACCCTCATGTCGTATTATGAATAGCGACCCTCTTCTTATATTATGAATAGCGACCCCCTACTCCTATTATGAATAGCGACCCTCTTCTCATATTATGAATAGCGACCCTCATTTCCTATTATGAATAGCGACCCTCTTCTCCTATTATGAATAGCGACCCTCACGTCGTATTATGAATAGAGACCTTTCCCATTATGAATAGCGACCCTCTTCTCCTATTATGAATAGCGACCCCTACTCCTATTATGAATAGCGACCCTCTTCTCCTATTATGAATAGCGACCCTCTTCTCCTATTATGAATAGCGACCCTCTTCTCCTATTATGAATAGCGAACCTCTTCTCCTATTATGAATAGCGACCCTCTTCTCCTATTATGAATAGCGACCCTCTTCTTCTATTATGAATAGCGACCCTCATTTCGTATTATGAATAGCGACCCTCTTCTCCTATTATGAATAGCGACCCTCTTCTCCTATTATGAATAGCGACCCTTTTCATTGATTATGAATAATGACCCTTATGAATAATGACCCTTATGAATAGCGACCCTCATTTTCCATTATGAATAGCGACCCTCATTTCGTATTATGAATAGCGACCCTCATTTCGTATTATGAATAGCGACCCTCTTTCTGTGTTATGAATACCGACCCTTTTGTAATATTATGAATAGGGACCCTTATGAATAGCGACCCTCATGTCGTATTATGAATAGCGACCCTCTTCTCCTATTATGAATACCGACCCTCTTCTTTGATTATGAATAGCGGTCCTTCTGAATAATGACCCTTATGAATAATGACCCTTTTCTCCAATTATGAAAAGCGGACCTTATGAATAGCGGTCCTTATGAATAGTGGACCTTATGAATAGCGGACCTTATGAATAGCGGTCCTTATGAATACCGACATTGACCCGTTAATATCATGGCCAATATCTCTTATCCAGATGCAATTAGTATATGAATTATGGTAGAACAATTCAACTAGAGTGCACTTATAGCAGCGTTATATTTTCTTTACTCGAACGGCCATTCTAGCTGTGGTTAAGAATCTTTCGGGAATTCCGCACGGTGAAAAGATAATTTATCGCCAGAATCCTACGTAACTCTCCTGGCGCCATTTTAAACAGAATTCAACGACGCATTTTCCTCGTTTTCATCTGAAATCTGATCACTTTTCATCAATCACAGACAATTCAGGATATGTGTATACCTTTTTGAGAAAACAAAATCTGCAATTCAGAATGAAGATGAATTACTAAAAGGGTTAGCATATAAACGCCAAGGGGCGAATACCCTTTAAATCGCATCCTCTGTCAGATGCTGAAGTGAGAAAATGACACCCTACCGGGCAAGGCTGTCTGTCGTGAGAGGAAAAGATATTCCTCATTAGCCTTTCTGTACTACTCAGAAAGAGTTGCAGTAGGATATCCCCCAAGCAATCCATCCGTTTCGTTCATTTGGTAATCCTCTCGTTAAAATTAGTTATACAACACGCCATAGGCGCGAATATGCTTTACTTCCGCACGTTCAGTTGTAATGTACGCTGGATCAGATTTGAAACAAGATATTTACCAGATATAACCAATGAAATCAGAATTCCCCAAAAGACGCGCTAATCCAGTGAGCATCTCAACTTACAGTATGATCGTCTGCTCTACCGAATGCATCGTGTGGAAGGGAGTCGGTGTTATCATGATTTAGAATACATAAGGAACCAATGGTCGAATTTTCGCAGAATTTGTGATTTACAAAACCCAAACAGGATATTAAACAAATGAGACCAAAATAGCTTCCTAAAGGGAAACACAATCAGTCTAAACGCCACGAGTGGAGTAGACATCCGACGACATTTTTCATGAGAACAATATCTTGTAAGGTGCCGGAAAATTTATTTTTCACGTGTTTAAAGGGTTATTGACAAATGCGGTTAATTTGAGAGACGTAATAATAATTGTACATGTATGTATGCTAGTAGCTAGATAACACTAGAGTACTCGGAGACTGGGAATGTGTGTGTGTGTGTGTGAGAGAGAGAGAGAGAGAGGGGGGCAGAAAGGAAGACAAATAAAGAAAGTGGGAGGGAGAGAGAGAGAGAGAGAGATGACAGGAAGAGAGAACACATGAAAAGAAAAAGATTAAACAACACAGAGGGGAGATAGAGAGAGAGAGAGAGAGAGAGAGAGATACGGGAAGAACATGAAATAAAAGAAGATATAAAGAAAGGGAGAGATAACGAAAGAGAAATTGGGGCAGCGCCAGGATCGTCACAACGCGACGGACATGTGCGCTATACAAGAAGTCATCATCATTATTATTATTATTATAGAGAGGAAGAGAGGGAGAGAGAGAGAGAGAAAGAGAGAGCGAGAGAGAGAGAGAGAGAAAGAGAATGATATATAGATGTTATATTTTCGGAGGACAGAGGATATTTTTTATTGAGCACACTAAGTCCCCCATCTGTAAACACCTTTCTGTATGCAATCTGCTTCTCATCTAGTTATGAATTTAAGCATGACCGATTTGACTTCAATTTCTTGAAATTAATCATTTTAGATGTCCCATAGGAATGATAACCCAATAATTTTGTAGGGTAATCTGTGATTACCGTGCTGATTGTACTAAAACAAAGTTAATTGTAGATCTATATACCTCCAGTTGGGCTTCTTCATCATTTAGAATCGGTGAAATCACTGCCAGAGAATCTCTGGAAAGCGGCGCATTAAGTAGCGTGTGTTCCCTGATGCGGAACATTATGTCCCGTTAACGGAGGATCTATCGCCTCCAAAAGCGTCCCTCTCTCTTTCTCTAACTAGTTCACGTTACCGAAACTATTATGGTGAAATAAAGAGGATGTAACTTACCAGCTTGCTGAACAAAGTCCCAAGGAACTCAAAGAAGAGACCGTGAATAGACGAGTAAAATGTCAAGATGTGTTAGCGGCTATAGTAGTCCTTTCTTTAAACCAACTCACACCTAAAGATGCGATCTGAAAGATAACAGGGAAAAGATAACTCATTCGAATTGGTAAATAGTCATACTACATGACACAATATATTAATGAACAACAGTTAACAATGCACCATTAATGTATTTTTCATAACAAATACAACGTCAAAGTTAACAGGGGAAGCAAAATAATTTGGAATCATGTATGTTCATATCTCATGAATATGAATGTCTTTTTTAAACATAATACTTTGATGATTTTACAGGGGATATCCAAATGTGCCGTGTATATTATTTTATGATACTGAGATAGAGATATGTTTAAGCAAGAAATGACATCGCGAAAGAGACAGAATATACAATGCATTAGTTTATTTATGAACAATTTAAAGCGTTGGAAATGGTGATTATAATGCAACATTTCATGTAGTACATCGGGATTTGGTCTGGTTTGTAAATATAGACATGCTAAGGCATTCATAGAGTTGGTTCTTAACAAAATCTGTGTGTCAAAAGTGTGTGTATATGTGTATGTATATACGTGAAAGGTATATTTTTTTTAATCGGGAGAGAGACAAAAATAAGCAGCCAGATTATTGTGCGATAATATTTCAACAATATAAGCGCTCCAAAATATTGATCAACACGATTCAATGCACCCTCAGGTAAAAGTGCACGCTAGAAAGGTTAATCTCATTATTTTGGGATTGTTTTCTCCAAATGGATGGATTTAGTTTTGGTAAAGTTTGAAGGGTTTTTAGCATGAACCAATCCATGCCTGTCTTAGCATATATACAGGCTCATCCAGGATGCTAGGTGATGGATAACCGACTTCAGCTCAAAATCGAATTATTTGCTAATTCGTTTAATGCGTCTCAAGTATGTGAGTTTAGTGGGTAGGGGCGTGCACTGAATGATAAGGATGATGGGGTAGAAAATTGGTCTTTGGCAATGGGGGCGCTCACCTAAATCTTTTAGAGAGAGAGTAAGAGAGAGAGAAAGAGAAAGAGAGCCTGAGAAAAAGGAGGAAGAAGGAGAGATAGAAAGACATATGAGGAGATAATGCTTTTTGTCTTTTTTTTTCTTCAAGAAAGGTATTTATGATAGAAGCGGTTCTCTGACGGAAGGGAATAATGCTCGTCTTGGTAAACATGATACTGTTGCGTCATTGAATATTTCTATAGAGCGGGGGGATCCGTCTTAGAGCCGCCTCTTGACTCCTTATTCCTTCGCTTCTCCTCATTACCAACATTTTGATATAATTTCTTCGGATCATTAATATTTTGATATCGCTTTGTATGAAAGCACAATACTTTAGCCTCCTCGATACAAAGCGTAGAAAGCGAACTGAACAAAAACTAGATGGAATTCGACTGCGCGCAGTCGAAAATGATGCCTCCGTTATAGAGCAATTTTACAAACCAAAACAGAAAAAAAATTGAATTCACGTTCAATGGTAATCCATTGACAGGTTCTCAGAATATTGTGATTACAAGCAATTTCTCATATACATATATGACCCTTTGATCTTTGACCTCATGACCATAAAATCTACTCAGTTCATTGGCTCTGCAAGATGTTCTGAGTTAAATAGTAATCCATCTGTCAGTTCTAATGAGAATGCGTTCACAAGCTATTTTTGCATACATAATGGGCCCATGACCTTTGACCTTTGACCTTATGAACCAAGAATCTACTCAGTTCATTGGCTCTGCAAGTAACAAACATGACCTAATTTTGGCATGAATCCATCAATCGGTTCTTGAGATAACGCGATCACAAGCTGTTTTTGCATTCATAATGTGCGCTGTGGCCTTTGACCTTTGACCTACGTGCTCCAAAATCTAATCAGATTGTCTTCCTATGGTGATACACACTATCATTAAGTTTGAAGTTTAAATCTCCAGTGGTTCTTGAGATATTATGATAACAATCTCAATGTATGGAATTTCATAAGTTGACCTCTGTGACCCTTGACCTTTGACCTACGTGCTCCAAAATCTAATCAGATTGTTTTCCTATAGTGATACACACTATCACTAAGTTTGAAGTTTAAATCTCCAGTGGTTCTTGAGATATCATGATAACAATCTCAATGTATGGAATTTCATAAGTTGACCTCTGTGACCCTTGACCTTTGACATACGTGCTCCAAAATCTAATCAGATTGTTTTCCTATAGTGATACACACTATCACTAAGTTTGAAGTTTAAATCTCCAGTGGTTCTTGAGATATCATGATAACAATCTCAATGTATGGAATTTCATAAGTTGACCTCTGTGACCCTTGACCTTTGACATACGTGCTCCAAAATCTAATCAGATCGTCTTCCTATGGTGATACATACTATCCTTAATTTTGAAGTTTAAATCTCAAATGGTTCTTGAGATATCGCGCTAACAAACTCAATACAAGGAATTTCATAAGTTGACCTATCTGTGACCTGTGACCTTTGACATACGTACTCCAAAATCTAATCAGATCGTCTTCCTATGGTGATAAATACTATTCCCGAGTCTTAAGTTTAAATCTTAAATGGTTCTTGAGATATTGTGATAACGGTCAAACGGGACGGACGGACGGACGTACGGACGGACAACCCGAAAACATGATGCCTCCGGCACCACCTTCGGTGGCGGAGGCATAAAAACTAGGCCGCCCAAACAAATCTGAAAAGACATCCCATCTGCATTATCCTTTACAACCGTGACAACTAACACTGACTAAAAATGTGGTGGGTTTTGAGAAGAGTCAGCTCTCTATAATACACATGCCATAGGCAGGAATACCTGCATTGCAACCTTAGTGAGCTTATATCATACTTAACCTTTGGGGCTTTGCACAAGCCAGGTTGCAAGTCTATAAGAGTTGTTTGGGAGGCATTTCACCTGAAAGCTTTTACCTTAATACAGAGCGCAGGAAACCCCTGCATGAATATAAACGACTTAATTGGCGCCGAATAATGTCACGTGGAGAATAGGTGCACTGTGCTGTCACTCAAGAACACACTTCTGTTTTGTCCGAAGGAATCAAGTAACAGTGAACTTATATTCTTCCTTTCTTAAAACCCCAATTTACGAGTACTGAATTGATACATAGTGAAGCTTCACTACCATAGATTTGTCTCATATTTTTAATTTCTTAGCCCTCAATGTATTAATAATTGAATATGGAAAATGTCAGCTTTCCTGGTCGCGCATGTCATATTTAGACAAGTCAGTGAAGTATTCAAATAAATTCTCCAGGAAAATTAGGCTCTGACGATAATTGCATCCAAAGTGTTGCGACATCGAGATAAAGAATGACTGACGAATCGAATTCAAATATTAATCTTTCAAAAATGGAAAAAGCTGGATGTCAGAAGATTTAGCCCCCTCCTGTGCATTTATTTGAATCATTGAATGTTAAAATGTTACTGTTAAAGTGAATATTAGGTCTCATAAGTAGAGTCCCAATGGATTCTTATGGGCTAATGAGAGCATTACAATCTGCTGCCGATAAATATGTATGGAGAACTTGTTTATATATATCTATCAGTTAGAGCTACTTCCTCATGACGGTTGATTATAGACTGATTTCAAATGTTTAATAGACAGGTCTCCACAGATCAAACGTTCCAAAAGATTTCTAATCTACATTAAGTCTCGTGTGATGAAATACAAGGCCCGCAGCCTAAACATGAGCTTCGTTACAGAATGTATATGCAAGATATTGTTTACACCATCGGCGTTCCGTGGTAGATCTGAGTGTTAAAAGATACCGCAAGAGTTGGGATAGGCAAAGGGGTGCCAATACGTTCCTTTTCCCCCTCGGGATGGGCAAGATGAATTTCATGACTCGAGGGGAAGATGTCTTATTACATTGGGTGTATACCCATAGAGCAGACAGGCACATGTTGACTCTGTCACGACTCGGGGAAAGATAACACGGTTTTCAGCTATGAGTACTTTTTTGCTTCTGAGTTAGAAATTAAGAGGAAAAGAAGATTATTATATTGGAAAGCAAGTATAGCAGATGTAGAGGGAAATTGTCTTTTCTAAAATAATTATTTCTAGAGTATTATCATCGGTATTTTGAGCAGCGGTCTGCCGAATTGGGAGAACGTTATACGATTCTTTATGTGACACCGTTGCAGCCGCTTAAGTTGAAGAAAATAGATGAAAGATTATACTGACATATTTAACGTGTTCTTTCGCAAATACAAGTAATTACAACTTTCTTTTTTAATGATAATGACTTTAATGTATACATTCTGCAGATTCACCGCTTTGTTTTTATTCAATTCCGCCATCATCTTCCTATTTGCAGTATGTCGAAGAATAAGATGACGGTCATTTGTAGTGGTATTTTACGTGTTTTTTGGCATCTTTTGAACTATACGATAAAATGTGATACAAGTAATCTACTCGTGTTATTTCGACTTTCTTAAGATTTGGCATAATCTCTGAACTTTCCTGCCTTATATCTTCCCATTTTTAAATTACATATCAACAAATAATACATGTACAATAGATTACATGAAAATTGTATATGCATATAATACAATATAAATCTGATTATGATCGTGGTAGTCTCAAAAAGACGATTTTTTTTGTTATAGATAAACTTTGTTTTTGTAGGTTTTAGGGCATGCGTGAAGGCATTTCATGCCCAGCTTTGCTATCACAGATTGTTGACTTTGAAATGTACTCAGCTTGAGCGAACGGGAAATGCCAACTGCAAATCAAACGAATTATTCTCACTCTCTCTCTCTCTCTCTCTCTCTCTCACTATTTCTCACGTTTGCTCTACCCTCTACCCCCCTCTCTCTCTCTCTCTCTCTCTCTCTCTCTCTCTCTCTCTCTCTCTGTATTTCTACTATTTCCAATCGATTTGTGCACTACAAATTCGAGAAAGAACTTAATTCGACCTGAAAGGAAATTTTATTTAAGTACTCCAGTTCTTTGACACAAATGAAAGAACAAAAATCGACTTCGTATTGAGGAAAAATCTTCCGTTTTGACAACTCCTCGCTCTTGCCTTACAATAATACTGTTAAAGCTGCATTATGAAAATAAAAATTGGGAACGATGTCTTTTTCTTTTATATCTTTATTTACTATAATCGTGAAAAACTTACTGTGGCATGCTGCATTGTTGTTAGTATGTGAAAGTTTATGCACAACTGTGAGTTTTTCACAAAGTGATGAATCTGCTATATATTCATTTTTCTTAGAAAAAAATGAACTGGTAACAAAAAATTAGTTTATTTTCATCCAAGATAGTAATAAAATTACGTCAGGATATTTTTTAATGAAGAAAAAAAAAGATGTGAGTTTTTCACAAAGTGGTGAATCTGCTATATATTCATTTTTTCAAAAAAAAATGAACTGGTAACAAAAAATTAGTTTATTTTCATTCAAGATAGTAATAAAATTACGTCGGGGATATTTTTTAATGAAAACAACAAAAAAAGGTATTAGGTTGATATTTGTGGTAAAAGGTTCATGGCATTACAATAAAATGCACTAATCCTATTTGAAAAGGAATTGGAGTACGAATAAAATTGGAATCAATATGCATGTAAAAAAAAATCGTAGTAGAGTGAAATGATGCTTCAGTAATTTGGGCTTTGCTGCAGTGACAACATGCTGCCGCGTACAAGGATAAATAAGATAATTGCAAAGTAAACCATGAATTTGTCAGTGATACATGTATATCAACAAAAGAAATTGTGCTTTCAAACAATCTTCACGATTACATTATTGACAAGGTTCTCAAGCCATTGTCAATTTTTACATTGCCAGTTGTTTACTCCGGATTTGTTTCATCGGCATGACAACTATAAAAGAACTGTCATATAAACTCATGACCTTGCAACATTAATGGGCGATTGAAACAAAAGAGTTGCTAATAATGTTTCCAAAATTTTGTTTTGCTTCAAAATGAACAAGTGTTACAAATCTTTAAAAAAACACAATAACGATTTGAACAGTGCTCTGCACTACAGTGAAAGCTAAAGCCGGTTGTAATAATATCCAAAGTTCTATTGGAATTGTATGCACTGTACAAGAAAGGCATATATTATTGTTTTTTCTTCTTAATATTATTATTATTGTTGTTATCATCTTTTAAATAAATAATAATATTATTAGTATTATTATCATTATTATTATTGAGACTTAATATGAGAAGTACGATTATGCATTTTTCAAATGCCTAATGAAAGAAAATACAATAATATATTTTGTGAAAACGTTTAGAGCGAATTATTTTTCACATTGCTTATGCGCAAATCCAACAGAAGAAGTCAGACTTAATGGTAAGAAAAAGGATGCTATGATCAGATGTTTGGAAGATAGCTATTAAAAATGGAATACAACAATAGTATACTCACTTTCACCACAAGTGACATTGATATAATCCAATCATATAACATGTATTTCAGAAAATACCATTTTCATACAACGGCGTCACAACAAAACAGGTGTATAAGATTATCGATACACTGAATCGATTCTCTTCAGATGGTTGTAGCCAAAGATCAATGTTTTTGTTTTTAAAATGTCACTTTGAAGAAAATCGCAAAGCTGATCACCAGCTATTATCAAGAGAAATAGCGTATTATAAAAATGATTATTCCTTGGATGCTGATGGAAGCATACTCAGTGTGACTTCCCGCCTGTCTGTCTGCCTCTAGATGCAGTGAGAGCAGTATGAAGGAGCCCCGCTGTGGATGGAGAGCGGGAAAGCGAGTGCCTTGGAGGAGAGAGATCTTTCTCTGTGGTCGAACAGGTCTTGAAATGACTGCTCGGATATTAGCAGATGTGCGTCACTCTGCAATTATCACTGCTCGACAGATTCCCGCCAATTCTGCTCTGCGGCTGTCTGCCTAGTTATACTAGCTCTCTGAATATTATTGCCTTCAACATTTCGCTCCCACTAAACGCATGTATATTCAGTTTGTACTACCACTCTCCCCCGTCTCTCTCTCTCTCTCTCTCTCTATCTCTCTTCCCCCTCTCTCTCTACATCTCTCTCTTTCTCTGTCTCACTCTCTTTCTCTTAATGTACTTTTATGTTGTTGTCCGTTATTATTGAACTAGCTGCCCTCATTTTAGTCTAAGCATCCCACTTTTTCCTGTATGTCCACACATCCCCCTCTCTCCCCTCCCCCCTCCCCATCTCTCTCTCTCTCTCTCTCTCTCTCTCTATTTCTTTCTCTCTCTCTCTTCTCTCTCCTCTCTTTCTTTCTCTCTCTCTCTCTCTCTCTCTCTCTTTTCTATCCTTCCTTTGGTCTGTCTGTCTTCTTAGTTTATCTCTTTCACCCTGCCTTATCCCTCTCTTTCCTTTTCCATTTCCTCCAAACCTTCATAGTCGCTTCTCCCCAATATAATGTATTGCCCCTCCCACTCCCTCTCTATCTATCTCTCTGAAGAATAGAGCAGGATCAAATGTATTTCATTAAATTTCCATTGGAGCACCTGTTCATACCTTGTTAAATTATGACTATTTTCGGATTGTTTAAGATGTTTTTACTTGGCCACATAATTGAACGGATCGTGCGATTTGTTAATGTATTTTGCCTTTAGTAAACTTCTTTTTACAAAATTATTTTATTTCCCACAAATTGTATCAATGTCCACTTTTCTGCAGAAAATACTGTTTTCGTCTTAGTAATCCTAAAAATATGCATTGTCTTCTTTCTTCTTTCGCACAGCAAATTATGTCAAACAACCAATATCATTTCAAAAAGCAATCGTGAACCAACGAGAAAGATCTGTACATTAATCACAACAATATAGAGCCATTGCTTACTTCTATATAAGGAGAGAAATGCATATTATACCTTGTAAACATGATGAATATGATTTTTAAGCGAATAGACGTGGGCGCATATAAAATTTCAATTTTGATACGATTTGTAGTATCAGAGTCGAATCATCAATACAGTTCCAGCTTTTCCAGTTTGAATGAACCACGTCTCATCACATTTTCATCATTTCCATTGGATGTTATCATCCCTGACAGGCAATATTCTTCATGTGGTTACTATATTCATTCAAAACGACATTATGGAGTGGTGGAAGTTTAGGCTTATAGGAATAATAGTTGGACATATATATATATATATATATATACACTGCCTTGAGAGGTTCTGGTTAAAACTATGCGCATGAGGTGACTCCAATAGTACTATTTGCTGAGGGGCGCAGCAAATGGTACTTTTGGAGTCACCGAGGCCCATAGTTTAACCAGTACCTCGAATAGAAGGCATGGTATATTTTTTTTATATCCTGCATCAAAAATTTATTTAAAAAAAAAAAAAAACATTTTTGGGAAGAAAAAATTTTAGAACAAAAAAAATGCCAATTTTTATCTAAAAAGATTTAAAATATTTTGTTTTCATTAAATTAAGATTTGAAAAAAAAAATTGATTCAATTCAAAAAAAAAAATCACATTTTTTTTTCAACTCCCAAATAGTAAACCAAAATAGTACTCTCATATAGTACTTTTTAAAAATAGCTCAAATATTTTTGGTCATGTGACGAGCTCTCAACCAATCAAAAGCCAACACATTTTTGATGCAGGATATAAATATATATAGATATATATATATCGCTTATAAAAATATATATATATATATATATATATATATATGTATAATAGGAGCAGCAGCAGTAGTAGGAGAAGTAGTAGTAGTAGTAGTAGTAGCAGCAGCAGTAGTAGTAACAGCAGCATCATCATCAGAATTAGTAGTAGTGGTACGTAGTAGTATAGAAGTAGAAGTAGTAGTAGTAGTAGTAGTAGTAGTAGTAGTAGTAGTAATATTAGAAGTAGTAATAGTTATAGTAATAGTGATAGTATAGTCATGATGGTTGTTGTATAGTCTTTGTCATCGTCGTCGTCGTCGTCGTCTTAGTAGTAGTAGTAGTAGTAGTATAGTAGTAGTAGTAGTAGTAGCATATAATTAGTATCACAATTACTAGTTTTAGTCGATCGATCGTCGCAGAGACCTTTCTCAATATCCCCTTAATATTCATCGTCGTCTTCATCATCATCATAATCATCATACATACTCCGTCATCGAGCTTATGACAATATACGATATCAGTATATATACTACTACCCTTTAGGTAATTCTAGCGCTCCCGTTTCTTCTGAATGCACTTTCATCATCGTGTATTTCCTCTAGCTCTTCTCATGAACGACGTCAACCTTTCCGTTACTCACTGCCTTAACATGATGGTATACCGCAGAAATGCCAACGGAAGAGGATTCGATGAATATACATGCTAAATAATGAAGATATAAGAATAAAAAACAGAGAGAAGGGAGGCGTACAGGTGCATGTTTCCATGGAAACGTGGCAGTTCAGTTTATCTGTTGGGAGAGCAACGGCGATGCAAAATGGCATGCAGAGAACCAAGCATAGAGAGTTTTCTGTTGATGCTAAACGTAACCACTTTTTTTCAAGGCGTTCATATATTTAATAGCGCAAAATGTATTGACAGGAAGAGCGCTGAATATTCTATCTGTCAGAAATGTATTGAAGTGAACTAAAAACTAATGGACCGCATGAAGGTATTTCTATTCTTATATAGAGTCGAGCAAAGAGATTGTGTGTGACATTTTAATCAAGACTTCCTCGCTGAAATGAAGACAAATTGATTGAAAATAGGAAAATTCGAGCTGAATTGGACCCTTCAGAATACATCCACAAATAAGAGCTCCCTTATCAAAGGTTTTGAATTGGCAAAATGGAAACATCAAAAAAACATTAGAGAAATTTGAAGAAGGGACATAACGGTGTATTGCATAGAAGCAATTACAACAAAATGTTTTTATGTCTCGTTATATATATAATGACGAAGAAAGTTTGCATTATGCAGATACAATGTAAAAAGACTGAACAACGAAAAGTGGCAAAAATGGATTTCAGTCTTGCCTCATGATATAGAATAGGGCACTTAACCAAGTTAACATGAAAAGTTACGATTAAAAAAGTTGTATCTCCTAAATCATCCTTCAATCCTCTTCAATCAATCGTAACTTTACAAGCAATAGTAACTTACAGTACACGCCGAAAATCTCCGCAACACGATTACACGATATATTTTTCGGATTACACGGTTTACACGATTCACCTGAATCGTGTAACTGTGTAATCGTGTAGATTTACACGCTTGAAAATGTCGCTCTGAATCGTGTAATCGTGTAAATAATTAAGTGCGTTGGTGGGATGATTCGACCAGATGTAACAATCGTGTAACTGTGTAATCGTGTAAATTTACACGATTGAAGAATGTCGCTCTGAATCGTGTAATCGTGTAAATAGCTAAGTGCATTGGTGAAATGATTCGACCAGATGCAACAAACGTGTAACCGTGTAATCGTGTAAATAGTTATAATGGTTATAAGGGCATTGGTAGGATGATTCGACCAGCTGCAACAATCGTTTAATTGTGTGTTGTTTACATCGATTGCTTTCTACACCACTTACCTTCAGTATTCATCAGGTAATTACTGTACTTTATATTCGTGTATAAACCTCATCACTTTCTAGTAACCCGTATCGTATACTGATCCGTGAGACTAGGTAGTGAAACGTCAGAAAGAGGAAGACATGATAGATGAAATAGTTAAGGAAAAAAGACGGCTACGAGGAGAAGGGAACATTTTAAAGGGAAATGAGGCTTGAAAGGGCATGATAAAGATAAGAAGGAGAAAAACTATGCAAGAGAGAAATAGGGGAGGACGCCAGAAAGCAAAAAAAGGTGTCCGAAAAAAAGAGATAATGAAATAGAGTTATAGAAATATAGAAGGGCGAAACAAAGTGGAAAAATAGACATGAGAAGTAGAAAGGCTGTGAAAATGAGAGGAAAGGTAAACAAAATAAGGTGAGAGTGAAACATAATGACAGCAAGAGGGAGTAAGATAAAAGGGCAGTGGATGAAAGTGAGAGCGAGAGAGAGAGAGTGTGTGAGAGAGAGAGAGAGAGAGAGAGATATCTAAATAGGAAGAAAAAAATGATTGCGCGATGGGGATTTAATCCAAGTAGAGAGAAAATCTATTTATCTTTATCTCTCGACTCTGTTAATAATTTGTCATTGTAGTTGACTGTTTTTCAGGAAGCTGTTTGAGGGCTTATTATAGTATTTTTTCTTCACCGTTGCATTATAGTATCATTGTCATTATTGTTATTGTTAATATTTTTCTACTTCTTATTAGTGGTATTATCATCATAATTATAATTATAATATTTTCTTTGTATGTCCACACAAACACTCTATTTTACTCTTTTTTAATATACTGTACATATCTCACTTTTCTCCCCCCCCCCCCACTCTCTCTCTCTCTATATATATATATTTCTTACCCTCCCAATCTCTCTTTACTCTCTCAATCACCCAATGATGACCTAAAAAGGATGACCTAAAAAAGATGACCCCCAACGGAACGAAATGTCGATCGGTCAAATTTTCAAATTTCGGGACCAAAAAAAAAAAATGTCCTCTTACCTCCCACCCCCCCCCCCCCCCTTGAAAAAAATCCTGCGTACGCCACTGACACGGGGCAATTAAAACACACCCATGGGGCAATTGTAATCACATACAATTGCATCAACAAATCATATCCCCTAGAAATACATATATACATGTATATTGCTCTTTGTTTATTAAAGGTGACGATAGCTGGACAGATTTTCAACAATATTATAGAACCCAATAGAATATTTTTAATAAAAACTATGAAAAAGGCTTGACTTATTGCCTATATATTTTCCTAGTTAAGTGGGGAAAATTATACTAGTTCTTACGTTGTTACATTTGCCCCGAGGAGGGCGGCCATTTTTGTTTATATTTTTTTTCTTCTTAGCATTAGAATTCCTCCATGAAACTTTCGCCAAATACAGGCCTAACATCTTGGGTTTTTTTGGACCTAAATACAAAATGAAAATCAAGCTCTTATTGGTCCTAATTTTTTTCTTAAAGGTAATTCAAGATTTTACTTCCGATGTTTTTGGCTGTAAAAAGTTCCTCGATGTATTGACCTGCCCATGGACCTGCCTAAATACCCTTAGGACAGATGTGGGGCAACGAAATGTGTATGGTCTGGTAGAGCGTGTTCCTAATATAGGGATGCATGGAGCCTCCGTTACCTAGCTTTGCAACGTGTTACTTTTGTCCCCGGTTTCAACATACATGTAGGATCATCCCTGAACAATAGGTGTTATGTAAGGATCTACTCTTTGTCCCCGGCGAGGATCAATATCAGGCCACATTCAGATTAAGCTTCGTTTGTATGTGACAGGAAGTGTGCTATTAAGCCTTGACCCGGCGTAGTTCTTCATACATGTAGCTGAATGCAATGTTGTAAAAGTTAATGTACGAAAATGAGGAAATCCAAAATAACACTGATCGATGACATAAAAGGGGATAGGGCACTTTTTACAAAGTTAAAGTGGCACTCTTTCTTTGTAACCAGGGGCATTTTAGGGGTAATTGAAAAAAGTTCAAGGGGGGGGGGGGCACTGTACCGCTAGCTAAACTTGACACAAAGACAGTTGGCAATTCACTAACTATCTATTTATTCACGGTTTGCTACTGTTCCCTGTAGCCATGTGACAATTGTAAATATTTTGTATAATTCTGACATATCAACTTTATTGTATTGTAGTTAAATACTTACTTAAAGGTGCATATCTTGGCATGATTTTTTATTATTTTGAAGCCATTATCGTTTCATAACTGGAAGTCAAGTGATATATTTGCCACACCCATGGGGCAATTGTAATCATATACATTGTACCAACAAATCATATATCTCAGAAATATATATATTGTTCTTTGATTATTAAAGGTGACGATCTGGACAGATTTACAACAATTAAACATCATTTTAGAGAACCCCAATAAGATAATTTTAATAAAAACTATGACAAATGCTTGACACATTGCCATTATATTTAGTTCCAGCTAATTGTGGGGAAAATTATACTAGTTCCTACGTTGTTACATTTGCACCCGAGGTGGACGGCCATATTTGTTTTTATCTTTTTTCTTAGCATTTGAAATCGTCCTTGAAACTTTCGCCAAAATACAGGCCTAACATCTTGGGGATTTTTGGACCTAAATAAAAATGAAAACCAAGCTCATAATTGTCCAGAATTTTGTTTGAAGGTAATTAAATTCAATTCAAGGTTTTATTTCGAAAAACATAGAGTAGGATGCACATGCTGTAGCTCAGTGAAAGCTGAAATGTATATGTTTACAAGTATTGAGGATACATATAAATAGGAAAGAATATCTATTCATGAAACATATCAACATAATCGTACAAAACCATGACAGATAAAATAATGGTCTGGTTAAAAAGACAACTGCTCAAATATACAAATAAAAAAGATTGGGTTTTTAAAGAAAAACTTAAAACAATCAGCGATGATTAAGAAGATCAATACAATTTGGTACTGCACTTTGTTTAAAACGAGAGGTTCTGCATTTATATTGACTATACTTGTGTTTATTTCGTAATGACATGCCAACGATTTATCGTTCAGGAATCCAGGAATTTTTCACGCCTTATTTGTAATCGTTCAAGGTGGCATCGTTTTAAGGCGTCTTCATAATTTATAGAACTTTTCCCTAGGATGATTTTACATATCCTTTTCTGAGTTGACATAGGCCTAGATTTTGGTCTCTCACAATTTTCAAAAATGTTATGCAATAGTCTAACAAGATAGTGAGATGTTGATAAACCAGGTCTATTGCCATATATTGGTGAGGGTCAATGTACTTATATATGTCTTCCAGAAGCCACTTGGCTATAAAAGATTCGGCCATTTTTGAGATACGACTATATAGTTAACGCTATGGGGCGTAGTTGTTCAGTTGTTGGTGATTGAGGTTTTGGGATTGGAATAAGTTGACTTCTTTTCCACTGCCATGCTATGCCCTGATGAAAAGATGCATTTAAGATATCTGCTACATGCTTAATTCATATGCAAATTCACTAACTTAATACGAGGTGGAAGATCTTCTTTCAATCCTGCTTTGTTACTTTTTATCTTTTGGAGCATGTTGAAAACCTCATATTGCTGGACCTCTGGTATATTGATTGTGAAGGTAAGAATGCAGGTACATGTATAAATCTGCTCGTGTCCAGTGGTCTGAGGTCTTTTGTTATTGATATAAACAGCTTGTTAATAGCTTCTGCTGTTTTTTCATAACATTTAGGGTCATTATCTGCAATACCTTGTTCTTTTATGACTGGTTAATCTAAATTTCTTTTACTTATTATCTTGATCTGTTTTTACCATGCACCTGGGTTTGTTGTTATTATTGTTGTTATTTCAAGGTGTGAAACACGAGTATTATAATAACGATTGCAAAACGAAGAAGCAAAATTAAAATCATGAAAGAAAACTTATGCAGAGAAATTAATTACGTGATAGAATAATGGTATACACTTTTACGGCGGTATAATGATGAAATTTGATTTGGAAACTAGGAATAACGAGGTGCCGTGAAATGGCTTCAGATTCATGATTTAGACTTGAGTATTTGAATAGTGTTATTATAGTGATGTAATATATTTCGACAGCTATTGATAAGAATATACACACAGGAACATAATTTGAAAATGTTTATGCGTTACAACTGCTTGTCTTTACATTTACAAAATTTGTTGGATCGCAGTAACTCATTTCGTAGAGAAAATAGAGAGGGGGGTAATGAATGATGTTTGACAAATAAGTGAAAATACAAATATAAAAACAAAATAATGCTACATACATGTATAAGAAAACGAAATCCAAGACAGCGTCGGTTGAACAGAAATAAAAACACTATTGAGTAGGAAAGAGAAACCAGTAAGAAAAGTTATAATAACTTAAGGCAAGTTCAAGTTCATTTTTATTCAAAACCACACAAAACATGATATATAACCTTTTACTAAAAAGAGACTGGTAATAGTACATTAATCGACATATATTAACTTAATTACATCATAAAATGAATGGTTTTAGGACCCCTTTAGAAACTAAGCTCGTGAGCGGGGCCCTACAGTTAACAAAATACATACATGTACATTACCAATATGGCAAGGTGAATACAAAAAATGCAACGCAAAGCAGAATGAGGAGGAGGCAAAGAAGTAGAAAAGAAAAGAAAAGTAAAAGCATAGTAGGAAGAAGAAGAAGGAGATTCAACAGTGGCGGATCCAGGGGGGGGGGGTTGGGGGGGTTGCAACCCCCCCCCTTGGGCGGCCCAAAAAAAAAAAAAAAAAAAAAAAAAGGAAAAAAAAAGAAAAAAAGAAAGAAAAAAAGAAAAAAAAAAGAACGCACGCTGGAGAGAAACCCTTTCAAGTGCAAATATTGTGAGAAGATATTCAACTCATCTGGTAACTTAACCAAACACATGATAACTCTGGATATAACTATGTATTAAACTGTTACTTGATTTAAAAAGACGTTATCATGCACTGCTTTTTATGGTCTCCATTGTGTTAATAGATGCCAGGAAAACATCACTTACGGGGTTCAAATAAACACCCCCAAAAAAATCGGCTCGCCGCTTCGCGGCTCGTGGACGATGCTCCGCATCGTCATTATTTTGGTCAAACCCCCCCTTAGCAAAAAGCTAGATCCGCCCCTGTTCAATACCTATGATGTATTTTTTAAATATAGATATTTAAGTAATTCGGTGTAAAAATGCAGGAGGGTCTACTATTGAAGCAAAGCTTGCAGGATGTAGCCCCCACCCTTATTATAATTATACATGGAACAAGAGAGTAATTTGGTATTGCTGTTTGAATCGAAGCCTTTATTGCTCTACTCGTAAGATTGACCATATTTGTTTTTGTTTTTGTGTTGTTGCTGTTATTACCAGCGGGATTTAGTTAAAAGGTAGTGGACACAATTTTTAATATAAATCACAGTTATTCCTTACTGGATGTAGTTTAATGGCACCAACTAGGATTTACAAGGTCAATCATCCAATTCCAGATTATTTTTTTTTATAGACATGCATTTAATGTGCGAATCGGGGTCACGCGGCCTCCCACAGTTTCAAATCCATTGCATATATTGATCACGAATGAATTATAAAAACTAGACGTTGCGTTATTTCTACAAACATCAAACATTTTGGTATAACAATTTATGTATTATAGTGATTTCAAAAGCTTTCATACTCTATGGGCTCTGTGTCACTTTGATTGTCTCACATTATAATCATTGACCAACAATAATTCAACCTCCCATCCCAACTAAAAGCCCCTGTTCTTGATGATGTGGTATTGTTGTCATTAGTGTCCTTAAACTAAAGGGACACTAGTTTTCATGCCCGCTTAACGCCTCATTGTCTGATTGCAAGCAATTTAAGTTGTAGCGAACGGCACTTTGACACCATTGTTCAGGCGGAAAACAATGCTTCCCTCAAAGCAATCTTGCCGATTGGTTGGCGCGGCCGGTTTTTTTTCTTCATCCCACGACAGGTCCGGACCGCGTCTTATTTTTTCTGTCGTACTCAAGCGAGCCTAGATTCCAGTATGAACTCATTTCCATATATAACAGCTACGAAAAGCTTGCAAATAGGTCACAATTATACTTTGATTATCAATTGCTTTGCCTCACTATTTATTAAGGCACGCATCGTTATAGCTCAATCGATAAAGACGGCGTTACACAACGTTTGAGTTGTGGGTTAGAAACTTAGAATCTCAGTATTTATTCAGTTCTATTTTGCCTTTATAAATAGTGAGGCAAAGCAATAAATAATCAAAGTCTAATTGTTTGTGACCTCTTTGCAAGCCGATAATTACATAAAAAGTATCAGCCAAAGTCCGAAACTCTCGTGAGAACAGATGACTCCCCTCGCCCAGTCATGGATAATGTCGATATCAAAAACATAGTATAACGATCTTTATAGTAACGAATGAGCTGGTGTCCCTTATTTTAAATGGTTCTGTCTTGTAATGTAAATTATCACAACATAATTAGTTGTACTAGCCCTCCTTTGAGTTTTGTAATAATATTTGTTTTTATATTTACAACTTAGGAATAAAAAGTCCAAGCCCCCCCCCCCCCCTTCTCTCGTCGTTCATCGCTTTTGTCTTTTTTCTCACCTAGGATAACATCCGAGAGTGCTTTTCGGGAAGTGGAATGATTTTTTGAATTTTCAAACAGTCTAAAATAAAACTAGAGACAAATACTGCAATTACAAATATTCAATCCACCCTCCCCCCTCAGCTCTTGGCAATTCTTGCTTCTACTCAACTAGTCCATTATCTGGCCTATTTAATTTTGATCTCCACCACACCAACGCTACCCCCCCCCCCCCCCTCCCTCCTTGCTACCAGCCGATGGTGGAGTTAGTGTCCCTTTATAAAGGGACACTAGGTGGAGTGATAGGACGCCCGGCAAAATGGTAAGCATAATTATGAGTTTGTTGATAACGCCATCTTCGACGGCTTGAATCAACACAATTCCAGCGAGCAATCGAATCGTGTAAATTTAAATCGTGTAATCGTGTTGCGGAGATTTTCGGCGGGCAGATTACACGATTACACGATTCGACCTGAATTGAGGAATCGTGTAATTTTACACGATTACACGTTTACACGATTCAAATTCCGATCAATTGGCAAAAGACGAATCGTGTAAAAAAAATGGTTACACGATTCGAGCGAGCAATCGAATCGTGTAAATTTTGAATCGTGTAAATCGTGTTGCGGAGATATTCGGCGTGTACTGTACGATTAATTTCATGTTACAGGTAGAACCAATGCATGGTAAGATACATTTATTGATTGAAGCAGGGTTGGAAATACATCTGAGACCCGTTTCACAAAGCCCTTTTTCAATGACAAATCAGTGACAAATCTGCTGATAACCAATCAGAAGCAAGGATTTCAGTAGCTTATAACATAAACTGTCATTTGTCATTGATGATAAGTTTTGTGAAACGCCCCCCCCCCCCTGATGTTTACGACTGAAGTTGGGCAGGGCCCATGCAGGGAAGATACCAGAGTTTGCGTACTAAGAACTATTTTTACGATCTGCTTAACACGATTCAATAAAGAGCTTTACGTGTGATCTATGCAAGTTAAATCCGTCAAGAAGATCGGCTTATTATGGGATCATAGAAGCTTAAGATTACGCAAAATAACGGTGAACAAGTCAAGACAACGAACGTGACGATAAGAAGGAGTGTACTTACGAAGAATCAACGTATTGAGGAAGTTAACATGTATGGTAATAATAATAATAATAATAATAATAGCCTAATAGTCCACTCCAAATTTTATTAAACCGAAACGGAAATTCTTTTTGCCCAATTGATCGTGAGCCCGGCAGCCACTGAGCAGCGCCAGATCAACGTTGCTCTATCCCTTATTGTTGAACGCCAAACAAGGTAGCAACAACTCCCATCTTTTAACGTCTTTTGGTATGACGCGGCCGGGGTTCGAACCCACGACCTCCCGGTTGTGAGGCGGACGCTCTACTGACTGAGCCAACACTACGGTGAAGTGTAATCCACCTTTTTTGAGGGAGAGAGAGAGGGGGAGAGAGAGAGAGGGGGGGGGAGAGAAAGAAAGAAAGAGAAGATAGATAGAGAGAGGGAGAGGGGGGGAGGGAGAGGGAGAGAGAGAGAGAGAGATATAATACTTTCAAAACGTTCATTCTTCATTTCTCATGATAGCTCAACCGTGATTCGATGCACGACAAAAATACAAGCTGAAATCAGAATATCTCGTGCCTAAAAAATGCATCTTGTGAGTTCCTTTTGCACCCTTTGTAACTCAGTGAAGTGTGTGCAGAATGACTTCGGAGAAAGAGTTTACGAGTTATTGTGACCGTGTAGTGAATAGACTAATGGACTTGTAGAAAACTTCGAAAAATACAATTATCCACTACAACGCACCACAAGAACGTGCATATTTCCGACCACTTGTTATATTCTTATCATGACTGATCGCCGGGGTGTCATTTGCCTCACTGTGTACTTTGTTTAGCGCATTTTGTGAACATTTATACAGAATAGGCAATTTCGTAATGCAAACAAATTTATTGTATACGTCTTTGTAAGTGCCTCGTTACAAATTGTTATGTTTACATGTTATAAATAATTGTATTTCATTATTCGGAATGCAAATTGCATACATTTGTTTTGCTAGGTAGGATAAACGCAATAAAAATGCTATGCAATTTACGAGGCACTTAACAAAGATGTATGCATTAAATTTGATTACATTATAAAATGTTATACACAATCATGGCAATCATAAACAATTATTGAAAACGAGGCTGAATAAAATGTACGGGCACGTACCGAACGTACACTTTGAAGGATTTTAATATCATGATCTATCATTTCGTGAAATGTAATTACATGTACAAAATGAACACAAAGATAACACAAAAATCATATCTGCATGCAACACTCGGAGAACACAGAAAAAATCACAGACTGGTGATGCTGTACAAGCTCCACAACAACCTGGTAGCACTCGACACAGCACTCTACATCAACCATGTCACAAGACCCAACATGACTGCCATGCAAGGAAACCTGTTTACTTGCTAGACTTCACAGTCAGACACTATTCAGTGATTGACTGGCTTTTTTCTTCTTTGGTAATAACATACATAAAATGAGCTGTAAAGGGTACATGAGCATTTGTCTACATCAATAACTCACTTCTTGTAATGGCCAAAATTACTGATTGAATCTTTGCGCAGCACAAAACAACCATTCGGTACAATGGTCTGAAAATCAGACTATTACTTACTGGCTCTATAGCTCTTAAGTCGATTCGACAACTAATAGACGTTATTTCCCCCACTTAAAGACATTTTCAAGGCCCCCTTTTTCAGGGAAGTTCTAAATTAGCATTTTCTTTCAAATGCTGTTGGAATTTAACCTTTTCATTTGTTTGGCCTGCAAATGGGACACAGTTCCTTTAAAAGTACTATGTCCATTTGCAGGCCAAAAATGAAAAGGTTAAATTCCAACGGCATTTGAAAGACAATACTAATTTAGAAATTCCCTCAAAAGGAAAGAGCTTGAAAATAGCTTTTAGTGAGAAAATGACGACCTTTAGTTCTCGAATCGACTTAAGTGATTGCAATCACCTAAGTAGTAGTCTGATTTTCACACCCTTTTACCGAATGGCCGTACGTTTTGTGCTGCACAAAGATTCAATCAGTTTAACTCTCACAAACAGCGTAGAAGTGGAAGTTGATGTAGATGTAGAAAGAGAAGTAGAAGTAGAAGTATAGAAGTAGAAGTAGAAGTAGAAGTAGAAGAAGTAGAAATAGAAATAATAAATAGAAGTAGAAGTAAATGTATGTAAGAACGCAACTTAATAACATTTTGAACAATGAAAAACACTTGAGATTTGAGAATGTCCCAAATAACATTCAGAACATTCCGGCACTCATACTGTTTTTGTCAGTCTGCTCTAACTCATGTTCTACGAGCAACACTTGAACCGGAGCTCCTATTCTCAAATTGCTAGATGGCGTTTTTTCGAAACGGGCTTCAAAATAAGCCCCTAAATACGTGTCCTGCATCGGAATCGGAAATCTCTAGCAAACATCGGTGTATACTCACGTCTCCTAAATCCAATCGATCCGTACCAGCCAGCTTTCTGGAGGCTTACAGAAGGGGAATAGACGAAGAATTCTGCACATCCCTTTAGTAGTGATTATATCACCATGAAGTAAGTCAGAGAAAGGAAAGACGGGCATAAACTGATATCCATATGAACCATCCTTATGTATATATTCTGATACAGGCCTGTGGCACGGCGAGCACACATTCTCGTAGACTGATCTGCTAAACCAGGTATACAAAGGTTACTTTTTTCATTTGAGTAAATTTACATCGCGTTGAGGCAGTGATTTTTGTTTCGTCTCTTCATACTGAAATCACTCAGGTGTCACTTTCTGAAGCTAGTAAATTAGCTAATTGTCTAGTGATCCTTGGACTTTTAGATCTGAGCATCGTTTCATTACACCGGCATCAGTACTAGGTCAAAGACATCCCATAGGAATGCGTGCTTATTTCAATATTAATACTAATACGGAAAATGTACGTTATGTCTTCGGGTGTGGGAAATGTAAGATAATAACTTTTTCAAGTACAGGGCGATTCGTGGAAGATGCACAGCATTGCATAAGGCATGTCGGTCTTAAAACTTATCCTGGTGGCTGATAACGCCGGTTAATGGGCAAACGCATGAAGGGTGTAGAGTGAGAGCCCACTACCAGGCGTCTTAAATACTGTATTAATTTGTCTGGAGCGTACAATGTTGCCTTTGTATTTACTTTGGATGATGGGTCCACTTTGTAAAATGTGAGCCTTTGTATCGAATAAAAATAAGATCCGTGTAAACCCATCCTCCTCAGTACATAAAGCATCCTTACCGTTTTCTTTCTATCACCTCTTTCTCATCCTTTATCGCTTTTGCTCCCCCTCCGTATTTATCTTTCTCTACCGTTTTCTCTTCCCATTCACTCTCTTTACTCCATCTTCTCTCTCTCCTCTCCTCTCTATCTCTTGTTCTCATGACTTATATTTTCCTCTCATATGACTTTGCGATTGAAAAAAGTGCCCTATATTTTGTAAAGCTGCTGCGATGTATCTTACTCTTTCATGAATTAATTCTATTTCGTTTTAGCTCAGCGCCGATTGCCCCTTTGCCAACATTATCAAGTTCACTTTGTTATTCGTAGCCTGCATACCAAGGCGATTGATAAAAAGTAACATGAACATGTTCGCCTCGGGCTAAACGAAGCGAGGATAAGCAAAGCAAAAGCCCTTTAGCGCCGAAGATATCTTTCAAGATATAATCTTCCTCAAATCCTGTTTCCTTCGCGGCAATGGCGTCGGCGGTGCTGTCTCGGCCCTTAAAGACAAAGCTTCGTACTGCTCATGCGATTACATTATTAAAGACACTGTCTGGAAGTAAATGGAAAAGGTTGAACAAGTATGTGCACGTTAGTAATTATATATAAATATTGTGAAGTATTGGAAAGTTCGAAATAAAAATAAATACACTCAATCTTGCTGACCATTACACGCATACACACATGAATACATAAATGGGACCACACATAGTTATTCATTTGACATGAGAGTGTGGTCCAAACCATTCAGCTGTTTCCCGTCAGCTTCGAATATTGGGGTAATTGAAGAGCAGTATTTTTCAGGGGAATTTCTATTATGATATCCCTCCAAACTGAAGTTAAAAAAATACTAAAAAGCTCCAACTATAGATTTTGTTCATCTTTACCAGTCCCATCGTCTCTTTAAGATACGCTGTAGGATTTCTGTTGCGAATAAAACAAGGCGACATCAAATTCATAAGAGGATGGTGATGGTCTCGTATATCAATGTGATAAACAGGTTAGCAGTGTTAGACGTATTAGTGCCCAAGTGTGGTGAGTAGGATGATGATGGGATACGGAGACAGAGAAGATGGAATCAGGAAGAGGAAGGAGTCAGGGAAACCGAGAAATGGGGATGGAGGGGGGGGGGGGTGGTGGGGATGAAAGGGGTTTATAAGTGATGGTAACCAATGCAATGCCAACAAAAATCAAATTAATGCATTATGATGTTCGACTGGCGGATTAGGATTTTAAGAAAGAATGAAAAGCAGCCTCAGTATTACTCTTTAGTAACGAAAATTAGACAAGTGGCATCTTATATTTCGGCGGTGAGGTACCCGAATAACCTCATACTCGGGTATTAAAAGAGGTGCTCCATTATTTTATTCTAGTGTATCATGGTGACGAAATTAGATTTCTTTTTCCTTCTTATTAAAGTGTTTCGTTTTTGTTGTGTGTGTGTGCTCTTCTCCCCCGCAAAAACACACACAAAATACAAAATGGAAGATTGACGTTCGGATATGAGTCGACAATCCCGTGACGAAAATATGACCGCGCGCCTATAGGGCATACGATTTCTACCAAGGAATATTGATTCGGGTGATTTATCAAAAAGAAACTAACCAAATCATTTTAGCAGCCATGGCTTTAAATACAGGCTTCACCCGTATGTCCAGTGCAACAGGGCACGGAGGAGTTGCTGTCACCGATGCAAAACATGGGAAGACGAATGGGAAGGGCCCGGCGGGAGGGGAGCGGTGAGGAAGTCGGATGACAGAAAGACGCCGCTCCATCCATCTTGCATGTCTTAAGGTCGGATTTGAACAGATGTGGGACCGGTGCGTTCGGTGACAGACGAAGAAAGTTATAAAAGCTATTCTGAAGGATGCCGATAGGTCAAAGCCCTCGAGACATGCTTCAAAATGCCAAAGAATTCAGGCACATAATTTGCTCCTTTCGTGAAATTATTTCGACAAAATCCCCCCCCCCCCATCCCCTGTGTTTCCTTAAAAATAGTAGAAACAGTTAGAAAATGCAAATCGGAAACCTGTGGTAAAGGGACGGTGGAAAGATGAAATAATAGATATAGCAAAAGGTTGACATATTAAATAAGCCCTTAAACGGAAGATATTATAATTTTCATGCACACAAACATGTTCACTTATTGTATGAATTTAATATGTTTTCAAGACAAATACAAAAAATAACAAGTTTCTCGTCCGGACTTTTAACAAAAATGAGGAGGTAGGGCTTTACTATTTGCTATATTTCTATTGTTTTCCTATTTTTTCCAAAATGGCCGCCATGCTAAATATAGCTGGCCAAGGTATATTTATTCACATATATACTGATGCAAAATATGACAACATTCAGAAACAGTGCAAATGTATATGTGTTCAGCTTGAATTAGCTATCGAAGCTATTTATACAAAATGTACATCGCAGCCTCCACCCCCCCCCCTCCCTTTTCTGAATAGTAAATAGTAAAAATGAAGGAGGCAGCGACCAAAAAAGAGTCGTGCGGGGAAGAGAAACTCGTTATTTTTTTTATTTGGCCTAAAATTTCTAGTTTGCATGACTGTACGGTTTAACATATTATACGCTATTGTTATGTCAAAGTTGTTAATACGCGCATAATCATCTGCTGATCCATGGAAAATTAAATTACAAATAACCCCTTAATTTTGTTACTCTTTTCTTTTGCAAAGAGCTTGATACAGAACGATGCCGACCGATTTTGAACTGGTATTTTTTTATTTCCATATTTTCGCCGTAAAATAGGGTATCCACAAGCAGCTGCATTTAGGGACCTCTTCTTTTGACAACCAGGGTAGAAACTGATCGATTTACTCCATTGTCACCATGGAAACGAAATTATGTTTGGATGAAAGTGTCCTTACACTTCCGCTATCTGATTGAGTGGATTGTGGGTATTGGAGAGGAGTTTCCGTTGTTGAGCGAGAAAGTGGTCAATTCATAAACTGACAACAGCGGATGGGCATTCAGGTGAAGGAGTACAGGCTTTAGTTGGACAGGTGTTTGAAGATGATAAAATCATGCCCCGTTATAACGTCCATCATTAAACATTAACACTGGCTTGTAAACACACTCAATAACCATTGTCAACTCATTGTCAATCTCCATAAGGGGTGACATCGACACCTGCGAGCGAGTGATGTGGTAATAATGCATCATCGCGGGTAGGGGCTTCGGCATAGCCAGACGGGAGGGGGCACCAACCCCCCCCCCCCCCGGGTCTCACCCCCACACTAATTTTGGTTGGAAAATTAATGTCAAAATGTCCTTATTCTTGCATATTTAATAGAAATACTTTAACCAAAATCCCTTTGCAGTTGAAGGTAAGTGACAATCATGTTCTTCAGTTTGAGACTTCTATCTTTAACTGCTACTTCTTTTTTTAGCAAACATTATACTTTATAGAAGACCAATATCCGAGGATCTGTATTTAGAAGGCTTGTCTATATACGCGGGCAAACTTGCTGGTAGATTTGTCCAACATCCCCTGCAACTCTCCTTACCCTTCCCCTACTCTTTCCTCCCTCCCTCCCCCTCTCTCTCACTTTCTCCCTCTCTCTTCCTCTCTTCCCCTTTCTTTCTCTCTCTCTCTCTCTCTCCCACTCCCCAATTTTTTCTTCTCTTTTCTTCATTTTCTACTCATTCTCTGAATCTCTCTTTCTCCTCCTACCGGTGACTCTTTCTCTGTTCCTCTACTTTATCTTCTTTATATAACCACTCGTTTTTAATGGCCTTTATTTAGTCTACCCTTTTTTCAGATTTCTATAAACCACCAACTTATCCATCGCCATAGGGCGTCTAACGAAATCCAAGTCTTTGCTACTAGTTGTCCAATAATGCCCCTTAAAAGGTTTCTCCTCTGCCGATGGTTTGGCGATGGAGACGAAATACCCACACCGGTAATGAAAGTAGAACGGGATAATGTATGAAATCGGCTCAAATCTGCGGCACTGTCTTCTCATTGGAGAGGGATAAACCCTTCAATCCAGCATCAATGGTGATGTTTATCAGCCAGGCAGGTCCCTCGTATATTGAGCCCCAAGGTAGAGAAGATTTCGCGTTTGGTTGGATAGGATAAATTCGATTACAGCAACTGAATTCAGGTCTTGTCTGAAAGTATACACTCGCTCATTGAGAGGGAATACAGCGATTCATTTCAAACCTTCTTCCATAATCAATGATATGATGCGATTTTTCAGGTCTCCAAATTGCTCCCATTTCCATTTTTTATCCGATGGCGCCATGGATAGGAATATAATAAACACACCAGATTAAAGGAGAGTCTGTTGAATCTAGTGCAATATCTTGAAATGTAGTTTTTTCTTCGCTAAGCGGTATCACTCCAAAAACTGCCGCTTTGAAGATGAGACGGTTGTGATATCATTGAATTGGGATTTATTTCCTATTTCTGAACATCTGTGTCTAAATCTAAAAATGGAATAAAAGCGTGAGAAAGATTTTGTCTTAAATCCAGGAAATGAGTCGTCGTTTGCAAAAGCCTGAAATGACGCCTTCTCTTTATTTTTACTGAATAAAATATTACAAAATAGGCACCCAGCCTAGTAGGAAAAGCGATGAATATTGTATCATACTCCGCGGCGGTAATATAACCTCTTGTTTGAAGAGGATAATAGGACATTATATTTGTACAAAGGTCGAAAAAAAATCATTATGAATACTTTTATCTTGAAATAGAAATCATATCTTGATCATGTTGATGAAGTAGTAATTTCGGTCCAAACACACACACGTAAATGTTGCCATTCCTCAACTCAATATATTTTGCAAGATAAATACCGACATCTGAACAGGAGGGTATCAAATGAGAAGTGTGTGGTGTAAACAAAAAATCACTCAAGGTAGGCAGGTGTTGACCCCTTCTGTATGAACAGCTTTCCCAAAGTGTCGGTATGAATCTAAATTGAGCCAGTATTACACCTTGTCGTGTAGGATTCCGATCTTTCCCGAGCCATCCCGAAGCTCCCGAGCTGTAGGAATTGTTTTCCTCCCTCGCCTGCTCTCTCTCTCTCTCTCTCTCTCTCTCTCTCTCTCTCTCTCTCTCTCCCTTACCCTTAAACCACTTAATTCTACTATTATTGCGTTCACCCTTACTTGGGTATTATTTGAGTCTCTTTTGTATTCTTGCCTGACTGTACATGAGTTTTTTTAACATTGCCTTGTATAAAATATATTTAGTTGCTGATGAGCCTTCTGGCGAAACAGTCTGTACAACTCTTACCAATAAAGTTTAACCTTTACAACTTCTATATCTACATTTGCTCCTACAGTTGAGCACTGTCAGAAATTGCAGTTTTACTAAACTTGCTTATATATATATATATATATATACATTTCTCTCTTTGTATCCATCTCTCTACTCCATTTCTATATAATAATGACCGTCTCTCTGTACCTTACTCTCTTACTAATTAAATTGTCAGGATAAAGCAATATCTTACACTTTGTCGTGAAGTTTTCCGACCCTTCTCGAGCTCCCGAGCTGTTGTTTCGCTCCCCCCCCCCTCCCCCCCCCTCTCTCTCTCTCTCTCTCTCTCTCTCTTTTTTTTTTCTCTCTCTCTAATCCGATATTTGCATCGGCAACAACTACTGCCCTGGGCTTACTGAGTCAGAGAGACCCCAGGTTTTGGCTAGGGTTGCAATTGGGTCTTACCTTAATAATGTTTATGGTAAGGGTTGGGAATAGTGGTGAGACCATGTTTAAGTTAGGAACTCGGCTTTTGTCGGATACGTATCGCGGAGTTATGGTATCCGGAGCATGTCGCGTACAACATATTTCTTCTTCATCATTGCTTTTTAAAAAATTATTCGTAGTTTGTTGCAAACTCAAGTGAGTGTTGCCATGTATACCTAGTGATAAATGCTGGATTTGATAGCTCTCTTTGACACTATTTTTCTGCTCCCAAGCCTGTCCTCCATGAAGTTCTCTTTTTCTCTCATGAATATAATATCACAACCTGTTACATTGTATTTATGCAAATAAGTTTGAGCACGAAGGATGTATTGTGAGTAGCTATATCTGTTAATAGGTAGAATATACCTCAGACATAGCCAGGTACAGGATAGGCTTTCACATTTAATGTTACATAATACCAAAGAGGCGACTAACCTGCATCAATAGTCGTCATGTCCATTTGATTAAAGGCCAAGGGTCTATCATTTCTGGGAATCGTTTTGTGACAAATGAGTTGGTAATTTATTGCTCGGTTGGTGATTGGATATAACAAGAAAGGAATTCCCAGGAATATCATTATCAGCCATAACTAGACGGCTCAGCGGAGATAGGAATATTGCTTCCAGTCGCTGGAGAGACATCCATTGAACCACACCTCACACGGACGACGAGGATCCTCGTCTTATGCAGGAAAGCCAGAGGCACATGGATAAGTTGCAAGATGGATTTCTGCTTTATTTTCACTTTTCCTCAAATAATGTTAAAAATCCTGTTTTTGATTTTTAAGGCTAGTAAATAACTGAATATCTTGTATTATATACCACATGTTACACCCGTATGAAGAAGAAGTGGTCCCTATACTTTCCATTGGGCAGTATAGCAGTATACGTCATTCATATATTCTTGTTCTTTGATTGGTTAAAATTGTGTCACATGATCAAAAATAAACAAACTATTTTGCAAAATGTACCATTTACGGCTAAACAAATCGGTCAAACTCCAAACCATCAGGTAGGATCGACTTTCGGAGAACCAACACTACATCCGCGCTGAAATCCAATTTATTTAAGTTACTAACGAACTTGAAAGGTCAGTAACAGATCGTCCAAAAATCTGGGAACGGGACACTACGATCCTGCTCTCCAGCGTCAAACATGATGCATTTTCCTAATCTCTAAGGAAGATGGTTCACTCCATCGTGTCAGCATCCAAGATGGGTGCATCGAACACCCCTGGATTGAAATCCCCTGTAACAGGGGCGGATCCAGATTTGTTTTCTGTAAAGAGGGAGCATACAATTCATGTCTTACTTACAAGTCATGTGAAAAAACAATCAATCAAATAAAACCCCAAAACAAAACAATTTAAAAAAGGGGGGCACAATCGTGAAAGTTGGGTACAATAATGCTTCGTTTGTTTCAATAGAGAGGCAGGGTAGATATAACCCCCCCCCCCCCCCATCCTAAATTTGCCATAGCACTGAGCGCTTAAAGATATCAATCGACTCGGCCAATCATCCGCTCTACCCAGAGACGAAAGGCCAGTTGCGATAAGTGGCAAAACCATCGTGAGGGTCTTAGGACCAAATCCACCTGACGTCTCTCTTTTTAAAGACAATAATCCCCTCAGCTTAGGATCACCCGACGATCTAGAGTAGATGTAGACTCACTTACCGGTGTCACATATTCTTTTATTGTTCTCTCTTGTTGACGGCCACTATTACGAGAACTCCGGAAAGTAGTCCTTAGAAATAATAAAAGTGTGTCCCATTTACTTAACTGGCGATCCTGGACGAACTTTGGGAGTATTTCATTGCATTACGAGGTGAAAATAGTCGCTTGTTCGAAGAGAAACGGTTGAAGCACTGTATAAGTATTTTTTTTTTAAATCCACAACCGATGTGGATAAAATTTGAAAAACAAAGGAAAATCCAAGAGCTATAAGCTATCATGAATAACTCGTTTCTTCCCCATAACTTTGATTAACTTTTTATAATCAGGCAAATGTGTAGTAAACATGTCAATTTTAACGATCATGTGACCAACTTTAAATCCGAGGGCGGGCAGTAAACGGAAATTGTACCTCCGAGAGCCCGAAACATGGATATAATGTCTTTAGCTTCACATGGTATTTCTAACATGCCCCTGGCTGACCTAATCACCCTATTCCATAAGCCTGCTCATGAACACACTAACGCCATATTGAATAGCCATTGTCTGTCGTGCTTCAGGGGTTTTGCCGGGTATTAGTAATATTAAACAGTCAGCCCACACGTTTGCCGTTTTAACTTCTCTCGATTGAGTAAGTGTAATTAAAGCTCCTCTTACAAATCTATGTGATATTATCTCTTGATGAAGTAGCGCCACTGACACCCGAAGCGTTCGCATAATCATAACCATCTTAGGTTGCAATATTGACTGGATAAGAGGCAGGTGTTTTCTCGTGTCAGTCCAAGCCGTGCATTATTATTAACCAATTTCTCTTTCATGAAAAAAAAAGCTGAAAAATTAAGGAATGTCTTAAACACGACTATCCAAAGTCGACGACTTAATAGCAAAATCTCGGAATGTCAAACTATGACCATGTTAAAACACTTGAATGCTTTTGGAAACAGAAATATGGCGCCATACAAATGCTGTGGATCATCATCATCATCATCATCATGTCCAACAACTCCTAAAGAATATTAATATTTTGCCGAATAGTCCGGGACTCCGGGAAGAAGCAACATTTTGGTAGAAAACACAATTGGCACATGTTGGATGCGGTAAGACATTCCCCATGACCATCCTTAAAGAAACAGAGATAAAAACTTATGATGTTTCCATTGAGCATAATTATATATTTTGCATTTCCAGTTGGGAGTTTAATGAATTAACTTCAGCACATTAACACTGTTAATAGGGACAAGGAAATAACATCAAGGAACAAACTTTGAATAGTGAAACGTTATAGAGGAAGAGGCATAATATACAGGTGAACCGCGAAACCACATAGTTTGTGATTATCACGCGGATGGTTCTGGACATAGCTAAAGGAGGCATGAGTTAAGTTGCACCCAACCGAATCGAAATTTTGAAAATAGGAAAAAAAATGCAAAAATAATAAATAAGTAAATAAAGGGAAAGAGAAAGATAACTTGGTGACAAGATTAAAACACAGCTTTCTAAACTCTAGCTGCTAAACTAGATTGACCCACTCCCTCGCATTTCACTCATAGTTAAAGCCCGGCGCCTCGCACCCCCCCCCCCCCCCTCCCCCCTCTCCTAACACGAGTGCCACTCAATGGCTAGACAACGCTAAGCCATTGATTATAGGAGCATGATCGTTATACTTGCTCGTCTCAACTAATAATCCTGCTCCAGACATTTTGATTTATGAACCGCAGGGTGAGGGTTTAATTAGTATTGGGTACTAAAGCATGAATCATCATCATCATCGCATAAGTCTAGATAAGCATTAAAGACCTTAACCCTTCGAAGACAACAACGTTCTTAATTGCCCAAAGTTTTTTTTCTTTCTTACGTATTTCATGTTTTTATTAATTTAATGGTTTTGCCGGAATGTTTAAAATGAGTTCATGAATTATAAAGTTTTGTTTATACAAAATGTGATTATACCGCGCAGCACGGTATCGAGTGACGAAGAACCGATTTTTATAATTTATTGCAAGTCTCATGAAATCTTTGTCGTGATGCATGTAGGCCTACATGCTTGTAAAACCAGTGAAAGTATTACAAAGCAACAAATACATGCTTCGGTTAAAACATGATTTAACCGAGGGATTTAGCCAAACTTATATATATTATTCTGTTATGTCGACATGATCTACGATTTTCAACATTATGGTTTAGAATGATATCTTGCACATGAAAACAAGACGCTCATTTGGCAAATAATTCGTAGATTTAGCACAATGTTCCCTCCCCATCTAAATCTAAAATACTATTTTTAAAAAAAAGTAAAATTGTTTGCATATCTCATTTTGTTTTCCAAGTAATTGATTAGGGACAAATTAATCCAATCAATCTTCCAAAACAAGAAACGTAAAACTAAACCAAAATGTCCTGAAAGGTTAATCGAAAGCAAGTTAATAAGGATTGTTTTTCATATTGGAAGCCATCACAGCGAACAAAACAATAAATGTTCTGTACTTGAGCAATCAAATGAAACAAATCGATGCAATTTAGAGAAGGTCGTCCCATTAAAAATAAAATGGCATCAAAAACTGTATATCAGTAAAAAAAATCTCTGAGAGTGCAACTACAGGGTCAAATAAATAGGAGATATAAATGATGTTTTGAAAATCTGAAATAACCCAAATACAGTTTGATCGACGAGTGGCGGTAGAAATACAACATTTCGCAATTTTAGCCAGGATTGGCGGAGATACATATTTAAAGCATAATGTTTGATAGAATATATACTCAAGAGTATGATATGCAGTTCATCAGTTCTCGAAAATGAGTGAATTTTCAATTAGACGTGTAAGATTATCTCATAGACCACTTCGGCATATTCTTTAATGGGGAGAGATTTTATAAAATGAATTACAAGAATTTGTATGTCTGGCTCATGCAATACGTTTTATATGAATAAATGTCATTTTTTTTCTGTGACGTATGAAAAAGGTCCTCACTTACTCTACCCATAATCCAAACATCGCTTGTTTGCGATTGTCACAATCATTTGTACTACATTGTTGGATAATGTTATAAATCAGTTTCCGATAAAATAATGAGACCATAATTTACCGGATTGTAAAATAAGGGCGACAGAGAGAGAGAGAGAGAGAGAGAGATAACATCTGAGTGATTTCGACATTGACGGTAAAGTTCTTTGTACTTTTTCTCAAAACACGTGCTGTTGGGCTTTTCAAATGTCTTCATTCGAAAGAAGACAAACGCACAGATTCCGTTTTCAAAGACAGAGTTTCTTTGTACAAGTCCATCAATCTACATGTAATTATCCTCAGAAGTTTCAAAACGTAGTGAGCCTTTCTTTCAAAGAGAGCCCTGTCTACGATTCCTTCAAAGAGAGTACTATTCATGGTTTCGCCAAGTAGATCTGAAATCAGAAAAACAACTGGGCCCCGTTGCACAAAACTTACCATTGATGGTAACTTTGACATCAATGGTAACTACCATGGAAACCTTGATTTTGATTGGCTGTTGAGCCCTGTTACCATGGTAGTTGCCATTGATGGCAAAGTTACCATCAATGGTAAGTTTTATGCAACGGGGCCCTGGACTCTCATTGGGATTTTATAAAGAAGCAGACGACGTCGCCACCCCGACATTCAGGACAGGGCAAGGAATTTCGATCAACTAATTTAGCTGGCATGTGACCTATGTTGACTCGTTTTAACCCCGGTGCTCGGACCACTGTTGGCTCGCTCCCGCCCCCTAAAGCTCTGTTCATATATGACCCAAGAATACGTCAATAAACGACGCAAGAACCCGTCAATAAACACACCGCCGAGGCGCAGAGAAATGGCGTCAGCGTTACGCTCGCCGCACACAAGACGTCATTTCGATTGCGTTATTACCTACTCTAATTAAGCAAGTTGAAAGGTAATGAATGCAAGTGCTAATAAGTTAACGCGGTATTTTCACTGTCCATTCGCATTCAGTTTTTGTATTAGATGTCACATGGCGCGTCAGAGATGGCGCAAGTCCCTGACGCAGTCCTACGTCACCAAAATGACGCAACTGGTGTCCCGGACATAACACGCTACGCTAACCTGTACCTCACAGCACACGGGTAATAGGGGAATAGGAAGATATCTCTACTGAAATCTTTAGAGCAGCTTAACATGTCATGTATGAACGGGTCTTATGAATGTTTAACCATCACTCCGTGCAAAGCAGTCAAATCACACTGACGCCATGTTGTGAATTGACCTAGCTGCAATTAAAAATGAATTTAAAGGTACCTCTCTTTATGTTCTTTAAAATGTTAACTCAATTTGGACAAATTTATCTTAGTTACCTTACCTACGGTTTTTCTTTGCCGAAACACGTCAAATTATTGCGGTACACTATCGCAATAAAATCTAGGTTATCACCATTAATTCAGGAGCAGTTAATTTTAAAAATAAATCAAATGGCGTAGTCGATGAGGAAAAAAGCAGCGATAGTGTAAAAAAAGATTTTCTCCTTTTTGTTAAAGTACTTTAGTAATCACCACTAAACTCTCTCTCTCTCTCTCTCTCCCTCCCCCCTCCTCTCTCTCTCTTGCTCTCTCTTCCTCTCTCGCTCTCTCTCTCCCTCTCTCTTCATTTATAAGTGCAAGATAAGTACATGTTCTACTTAGCGAATTAATCGCTTGATGCGATGATCGTCCACATTGAAAGAATTTCTTTCAGACCAGCTAATATCCATTTCGATTACGTAATAATCACTTTGATGTAGATAATGGGTAAAGTGAGATTGATTTCATACAAAGAACACTACAAGGACAAGCTGTATTATTTGGGATAAAGACGTGTTAATACTTACAGGTACACGGATCAGTTCAATCCCTCCTTTGTCCCACAGTTTCGTAGTAGGGTGCACAATATTAATTCCAATTGGTTGAGAAGATTGATGTATCTGTGTAAAAGGCAAAGATAGAAATGAAGAGAACAATATTAGCGCTTCGTAGAACTTTGATTGTGATTGGTCCGTGTCAATATCATGTGATTACATTTATTCTTTTCATGAATGGTTATTATACAATATTCATTGTTATAAAGTTACTTCACATAATAGTGTTTGTTCACTTCGTGAGCTCACATTGCATTAATATCTAGCCCTACATGATCAATTAAAAATTAACTAGATTATTCAATTTATTATAGAATCATTTTCAGTGGCTTTTTGATGTCATGTATGAACTTATGGGGATGTTCCTTTCCCTTAATTTCCCCCTTTGATTTACATTTATCTTTCAAATAAAACAATTCGCATGTAGAAACCATTGTTTCATAAGTTTCCACCGTAAAAACGGGGAAATATTCGAAGAGATTCGAATCAATTTCACTTCCAATTACGTCATCTATCATCATTGTTTTTTTAGAAAAGAAGAGGCGGTAAAGATGGGAAATAAATCAACGTGTTTGAGGTATCGTCTGGCACTTTAAAACTGACAGCATCAGTCCGCCTGCTGCTCTCGTAAATGTCATCCTAAGTATCCTCAGACCAATAAACGAGCCTGTCTGTCTCAGCGTAGAAACCCAATAAACGTCTATGTAAGAACCCCTCCAACAAGCCCGCTTTCTCTTCATAAAGCACATAATAATTATAGGTTATCCCCTTGGGTTGTACACGTATGCCCGCCTAGACTTCTTGGCATGGAAGATGATAAGGATGTATTATACATGAAGGCCATGATGGGATATTTTATCATGATTTGGGGTAAACACATGAGATCGGAAAAGCCATACATTTGGTTTCATAACATACCCAATCATTCATTTCCTCTCTTGAGGGCATGCGCAGTATGAGCTCGCGGCCAGTTGAGAATGATCTATGTGTTGTAATATAGCAGATGATGGGACGTATCAAAACAGATTAAGATGAATTTGGTTGTTTAGTTACTACCAATGTGACAGTGACGACAACGATGATGATGGAGTGCATGATCGTCTTCCACGTCACAGCCATCGCTGGCTGAGGTCGGCTTGGTTATTTGCCGGTCACGTCTTTAATTATTTGATATGAGTTGACGATAGAGAGGGGCAAAGGGGTGAGGACGCAATCTTGGCAGGAAATATGCGACGGATAGATACATAAGAGAATAGAGGAAGGAAGAAAATGAAAGAGTAAAACGAGAAAAGAATGGAGAGAGAAAGTAATGAAGAAAGAGAGAAGAACAAGAAATAACTTCGGTGTTTGACAGCGAAGATGGACTCAATTGAGATTAATGTAACTCTGAAATATGTGAGATATGATACAATATTCACAAATCATTAATATTTTTAATGGTTTTTCTTTTGTATGTCATGACTTGTAATTTTGCTCCTGTTTTAAGTCTTATATAATGTAAAATTCGAGAAAGAATTTTTGAAAACAATGCACGCTTTAATACCAGACGTCAATAATAACGTACTTTAATAGATGCTCGGTTTTTCATTAGAACTATAATGTATACAAATTCAATAAATGAGGACTTCTAATTAGTAGAGAGCGATTATGAGGATACGGTGGGTACAGATATAGAGACGTAGTTTACTAATTATTAAAGATAATTGGTTTATTTTCCTTTGATGTAGTTTCAATTAAACTAATTGCAGAGGTTTCCTGATATTAATTTCTTCTCCCTCTCTGTCCCTTCCTTTCCCTCCGGCATTCTCTTTGCTATCTCTCTCTCACTCTCTCTCTCTCTATCTCCCTTCCATATCTGATCTTCCTTTCCACTCCCCTTTTTTCTATCCCTTGCTTCTCTTTCTGTATCACTTCCACAGCCCCCAACCCACACAAATGCCCTATTATATCTTTCTATTCCCCCTATACTATCTCTCATTCCTTTATTATTTTCAAGAACTTGCGACCTTTAGAAGATACACGTCATCACGCATTCACTTGAATCATATGCCTTCAAATCAGAAGAAAATATTGCCGAATTTCATTTCTATTGACGCCATTTGTGTCAGAAAAATATCAATACGTGCCACTTTCGTAGTTATATGGCGTGGGTGTGGATACGCCCTTGCATGGTGATGCTACGCCATCCAAGTCGACATATATTACGCGGTCTGCCATTTTATGAGATAATCTGATCAACGTCTCCTTCAGACAATAGACTACGTCGAGTGTAATTTGAGGCGGAGAAAGTGAATCTATTCATCGGCAGAGGCTTTTCTACAGCTCATAGAATATGGAGTATTATCGATGACGCCAAAAGTTCTTCGCCAGAGCAAATTTTTAAAATAAATTATCAAGATTACCTGACGTATCTGAAGGTTAGCAGCGTGTTGGAAGAGGAGAGTGTAAGTGAATTCACAAAGACATTTATGATTATACAATTTCTTTGAGTGTTGCTAAGCAACAAACTACAAAGAAAATCTCAGAGGCCAGAACATTCCATAACCGCAAATAATTTTCCAAGATTAACTGAAACAGCATCCTGTAAAATAAGAATGAAACCAAATATTCAACATAGAGAGCTGATTTAATGTTAACACTTGATGTTTTGCTAGGCAACAAACAATAATCAGCCACACAGGTTGAAAAAAACACCTTTCATTAACAGAAAAACAGTGCGGATATTGCCACAAGGTTGTTGTCATGGGGCATGGGCTGCCACATGTGCTTAAAATTATGGAGGTACATGCATTACGTTATGCTATCTATCATGTTTACGACAATTGCATACACAGTACGACTTTTCGTCATACACTCATCAGAGTAAGATTTAGTGTGTTTTATTCACTGCTATTATTCGTTTTTATTTCACCAATCAACTCTACTGATGACCTTAGATGCAAGTACACAACTCTAAAGAATCTATTGTAATCTAATCAGAGTTTCTTACTCAAAATTTGAGTAACTTCCAATGTAATCCAATGCAGAGAAAGTGCACCAACTCAGGCTGACGCAAGTATAATGTTCCTTTGCAACGCAGTAGCATTCGAAGCCTCATTTGCCCAAGCAAGAGTGCGTGCGTCAGTAACTAACAAGGACTTCTGAACAGAGACAAGAGAGATCGTACACAAAATGAACAGGGGTATTGCGCTGGCTAAGAGCACTGGCTAATAAACAACCTCCGCGAAAAAAAACATAAAATGGATTTGCAAATTTAACAGTTTTCTGTTTGAAGATTTCCCAAACATATTTATAAAGTTGATATTGACACAGCATACCATAATCATACGCATTGTGCACTGTTTGTCAACACTCTACCATAACCGGACCGCTGATCGCATCACATGCGCATGGAATTCGGAAGCACATCGGGGGCAGTATCTTGCTTCCAGCTCGCACTCGCCACAAACCGGTCATACAATCATAATCTCGCATTTCATGTGACCTCTGACCCAAAGCCGACTCATCATGGCGTGAATGAAGTCAGTGGCATCTCGGAAGAAGATCGATGTGATGAGATAGGTAAGACCGTAAGAGTGTTTGCTATAGCAATCAATGACTGCCCGATAGTGATCCGTCTAAACAGGTAAATGTTTAGGACAACGATTCCTCTGGCAGCATTGCCGATCACCATACCGCATGGTGTGCATATAATGGGTACATTGACATTGACATTGGAATAAAACGAGTAGAGCTAGTGCCGTAGTGGCAGTGTGTGCATTGATAACAAGTTTCCGTACCTGTACAATTCCTAAACGTACGATAAGCCAGGATCCAGTCTAGAACTTAATGCAATATGAGTTAATCGCATACTGATCGTTATACATGAATTCACCGAACTTTCGTCTGCACTAATTTATCATGATTATCAAAAGATCGACAAGACTCGCAGTACAAATACACTCTTTATACACAGCTGGGATTTAGCATTGCCACGATACTGTGCATTGTCTTACATTAAACACGGAGAAACATTTATATAAGAAAATATAATAATAGTAGCACTAACTGCTCAGAGCTAGAAAAATGTTAACTGTGTATGAACGATGGATTCTTTCATTCTTGCTATACCACATTAAACACAACATTGCACTATAACTTATTTCTAGCAATAATTGAAATGCATTCAAGTTTTGTTCATAATAAAATGTTGTTCAAACCCTTTGCTTCTCACAAACTACTACTCTTCATTTTATTCTCGCTTTTTCCAGACCTGTCTTCAATACTACAACGGAAACACTCTCCGATGCAATATTTTCGTCGCACAATCAATCCGACAGCCGTGCAAAGCATCCAATATTCAATACAATAAGACGGATTGATGGATTTTTTTTTAAACGAAAAAGACGAAAATGAGCAATTTTATCTTAAAGGTTTTTCAGAATAATAAATATATTAGGACTTTCGATCGTGCATGATTCATGTTCTATAGTATATGACATTTAGAAGGCGGTAATCTAGGAGAATATTATATCGCGAAAACAGAATAACAAAGTACAGAAGGGTTGGTCTTATAAAAACGGCAGTCGGACATTTTCAAAATGGAAGATGCCTTCTAAAAATTACAGGGCTAGTCTAGTGAAAGTATCAGTTTTGTGTTTATAGGTAAATTAACATTTCTTTGTTTTGATTAGGTCTAGGCCTGTTTCCAAGAATTTCGTTTCCCCTCAGACAAAGAAACTATTAAAAAAAAACTTTGAAAAACTTTAGGTCTTTGGTTGATTTGCATTTTTGTTAAACTGTTGCCGTTAATTGTAACCAAAAATACATCTGACAAGCTTCCTAATAAGCCCTCCCCCGAAAATATTACATTATAAACGTCATCATTGTCAGCTGTGCATATTAAAGGTTAATAAGCTCAAACGGTGCCATGTTGCTTTAGCACATGTCAGCCCCTTTACGAGCCTTTACGGATCACGTGACCACGTAGATGTGCTATGTAAACATGACTGACTGGATCAATAAATGAATGTAATATGATCGTTATCTTTCTGCCGTCAATGGCGACTCTTGATCTGTCTGCATCCACCATGCTGTTTGCAGATCGTCGTGAAAGATTCCAGCCACATCATGCAGGCGCCCGCTGTCCCAGGGCATGTCCACATCTAAGTTAGATAACAAAACTTGGCAACACAGAAAGGAAAATGCCGGGGAAAATGGAAGAGTTCTCATCATTCCAATTTTTGAAATCACGTACGTCAATTACTATACCGCCATTTTCATTTTTGCAATTATGAATTTTATAGAGTCTTCAGAGTTATGGGCTCAATTTTTTTTTTTTTTTTTTTTTTTTTTTTTGTGGGGGGGGGGGGGGGTATGAACTCTAGTTCACTTTCGAATCTTTAACGCTATTCCTTATTTGGAATAACATATATTCGAAATTGGGAATCATCTGAGCTACGAATCTTGAGATAAGTAAACCTATCGAAATGTCACTTTGTATTACTGGTCCTTAATGAATGATATACAACAATTTCACCTTCAATTGGGATTCTTGACCTGTTGCAGATCAAACACATACCATCCACAGTCCATCCAGGCACGCGCTATCGCAATGTCATAACAGGGCATGTCCACATCTAACTTAGATAACAAAACTTGGTAACACTAACAGGAAAATGAAATAGGCCTCATGATTCCGATAATGAACAAGGTTTCGTAAATTGCTAATATTATTCCTTTCTTGTAACCATGAATTCCATTCGAACCTCGAATTTACGAGCCCTGTTTCATGCCTTGACTTATGAACCCCATTCCATTTCTTGAATAATAAACCTTCAGAAGTGCTTATTATTACGAGAAAATGAGCTGTTTCCGATTCTTACATGATCCATAGAAAATGATGCTTCTCGTTCACTGAAATGATTGAAAGTAGAATTCGTGTCAATAAAAACGTCCTGATAGGACTGTTCTCAAACGTCCTTAATTGTGTTGAACGTAATACACAAATTCCTTTAACAATATTTTGGAGGCTCCTTACATATTTTGTTGACAGTCTCAGCGCCTTGATCATTTTAGCGTTATAGATTTGGGGCTTAACAATTTTCAATATTATTATCATAACTATTATTTAACCTCCTTAAAGCTTTACATGGTGCCATAACTTTCGAAAAGGGTTAGAAATCAATGCTAATAATTATTGTGTTCCTTTCCTATGCCATGTTTCCTTCATGACAAGCAAAACCCTGCCTTCTCGATGCTTCTATTCTTCCGATAACATCGGGTAGAACGGATTGTCAAGCCCCTGTACATCTTAAAACCGCACATTTGTCACGCACATGCGAACTGATGAGTACGGAAGCGTTAAAGTGCCATTCTACTTGACGACATGACGAGATATTTCATCTTGTCAAGTCGACTTAATATCCATATCATGTCGACATGTAAAGATATTTAACCTACCATGTCGACTTATCAACTTTTATTAGTCGACATGGCGAAATAAATTATCTTGCCAAGTCGACTTCACAAAAAGTTCATGTCGTCATGGCGACATAAGTTATCTTACCAAGTCGACTTCTAAAAAAATACATGTCGTCATGGCGACTTATATTATCTTACCAAGTCGACTTCCCAAAAAGTAATGTCGACATGGCGAAATAAATTATCTTGCCAAGTCGACTTCACAAAAAGTTCATGTCGTCATGGCGACATGTATTATCTTGCCAAGTCGACTTCACAAAAAAAGTTCATCTCGTAATAGCGACATAAATTATCTCAACAAGTCGACTTCCAAAAAAGTATATGTCGTCATGGCGAGATATGTAGTGTGACGACTATTTCATGCAGCGCGCGTATATGGCAAGCACTTTGTGTAAAAACCAGATAAACTCTGTTTTTCTCAGATAAACTGAGTTTATCAGTTGGTAAACTCAGTTTATCTAGAAAAACTCAGTTTATCAACTGATACAGGAGTTGTTCCACGTGAATGGAAAAAGGCTCAGGTAGTGCCAATATTCAAATCTGGAGATATTTCTTCTTTGAATAATTACCGCCCCATTTCAATATTGCCTATCGTGAGTAAAATTATAGAAAGGGCCGTCCACCAACAACTCAGTGAATTCTTGGATGTAAATCAATTATTACACCCTAATCAGTCTGGTTTTAGACCTAAACATTCAACAGCTACTGCCCTTGCAAAACTTGTAAATCAATGGTCGTTGAATATTGATAACAAAGAAATTTCTGGAGCTGCCTTCATAGATCTTCGTAAGGCTTTTGATACTGTTGACCATGAGCTACTTCTACATAAACTAGCTTGTATAGGTTGTAGTAATAGGACTATTTATTGGTTCAAATCATATTTAGGGGATCGACAACAAGTGACCCAATTCAAAGGAGCCAAGTCGCATCAATCAACCATCAAATTAAGTGTGCCACAAGGTTCAATTCTTGGTCCCCTTTTATTTTCAATATAAGTTAATAGTCTACCTGAATGTACTCCTGAAGGTATCATAGATATGTATGCTGACGATACGACACTTACCGTCATTGCAAATGATGCAACTGTTGTGGTAGACAAATTAACTGTTGCGTTAATCAGAGTCATAGCATGGATTAAGGGAAATCGTCTTGTTCTTAACACTGAAAAAAATTGTGTCATGTTAATAGGCTCTCCTGCTAATCTCAAGAAAATTGAATCTTTCACCATTTCATTAAACGGCAATTTGATCAAAAGAGTTAAATTCACCAAGTGCTTAGGACTTTTGATAGATGAAGAATTAAAATGGTCTAAACAAATCGAAAACGTAAGTAAACTTACCAAGAAAAACATTAGCATGATAAAGAGAGCAAAGAGTTTTTTGCCTCAAAAATCCTTAAAGTTACTTTATAACAGTCTAGTGTTGCCACGATTAGATTACTGCTCTGTTGTATGGTCGAACCGATTTCATTCTCATACAACTAAGCTGCAAAAAAATCAAAAGAGGGCCGCAAGAATAATATTGAACAAGACATATGACACACCGTCGGCTGACTTGTTCACAAGTCTTAAATGGATGACACTAGACAAGCGGTTTGAGTTAAGTCGCGTTGTGATGATATATAAATGCGTTCATAACTTAGCACCTTCTTACCTTCAGGTAGGCTTAATCAATCCTAATGATGTACATGAGCATCATACAAGGCAAATAGACAGTGGATGTTTACGTGTGCCTAGATTTCACACTGATTGTTATAAGTGTATCCCAGTTCTTTCTTCCATATTTGAATGGAATAAGCTAGATAATTCGTTGAGAACGGCTTCCTTTATCAATTCATTTAAAAGATTATTTAAACAAAGTTGTAATTTGTGAATGGCTCAGCCGTACATACACTACGTACATGTTCTGTAATATTTACATGACTTATTCACATAATTGCGACTTAATTAATATTTTCCTATTGACATTACTGTTTTATACTAGGTTAATGATATATGTTTATTTTGCAAACGAGTATTATTTTTGTAACTGTTCTGTATAAATGTTATAAACGATGCAAATGTGTTCATTAAGGGCCCCATGGAAGACCACTACTTGTTGGTGAATGGGCTACCCTGTCAAAAGATTAGAAATAAATAAATAAACTGGGTTTTTCTGATAAACTCTGTGTATCTGTTGATAAACTGAGTTTATCATTGATAAACACAGTTTTTCTGATAAACTGAGTTTATCTGAGAAAAACAGAGTTTATCTGTTTTTTACACAAAGGGCTTGCCATATACGTGCGCTGCATGAAATAGTCGTCACACTACATATCTCGCCATGACGACATATACTTTTTTGGAAGTCGACTTGGTGAGATAATTTATGTCGCTATTACGAGATGAACTTTTTTGTGAAGTCGACTTGGCAAGATAATACATGTCGCCATGACGACATGAACTTTTTGTGAAGTCGACTTGGCAAGATAATTTATTTCGCCATGTCGACATTACTTTTTGGGAAGTCGACTTGGTAAGATAATATAAGTCGCCATGACGACATGTATTTTTTTAGAAGTCGACTTGGTAAGATAACTTATGTCGCCATGACGACATGAACTTTTTGTGAAGTCGACTTGGCAAGATAATTTATTTCGCCATGTCGACTAATAAAAGTTGATAAGTCGACATGGTAGGTTAAATATCTTTACATGTCGACATGATATGGATATTAAGTCGACTTGACAAGATGAAATATCTCGTCATGTCGTCAAGTAGAATGGCACTTTAACGCTTCCGTAGATGAGCGGTCAACTCCGTGACACTAATTTCAAGACATAGCTACTGTCCCTGACGGAACAAGAGCCATACCTGCACCGGACAATGACCTCGTCAGTAAAATGGGGAAAACCCCTTTCGTTCGCGCATTCCGACACTAATTTTTCTCTGGCGGAAAATGCTCCGGGCTTCATTTTATAGTATAGTGTTTAGGATTAAAGTAACCATTGGGTTAGGGTTAGGTATAGTATTGGATCCAGGATTGAAGTTAGGAATTCGGTGAGTCTATTGCCGACAAGCAATTGAAGGACGTAATAACTAGTAGCGTACTTGAAAATATGCCTGGATAAGTCAAATGAAAATTGAAATAACAAATGCACCAACGTCAATTCCATGCAAAGGAAAATTATCGACCCTCGTTAGCTGGATCGATAGATCAATTTTGGCAGCAATATTCATTTCCGGTACTGTAGAAAAACCTCTTGAGGGAAAATCGTTACATTTAACTTTCACATTAAACATATTCAGTTGAGACATTGATAAGAAATCAGTCATTAACTGCATGTAATTACCAATATATGCATGTTAGCTTGAGAGTTTAAATTAAATTTTTAAAAAGGTTGTAAAGTTTTCGCATTTCACTTTATCGTATTAAAAAAAAAAGCGACCTACTTTGCCGGGGTCTATTTGCATTTTGCTGCCTGAAGAAAGGGTATGCTCATCAGTGTTTCGATTAAAAGAAGTCTCTTGCAGGCATGAGAGTTAGATATAGGAGATTTACTTTTTCATTAGCATGGTCGAGGGAGCTATTTATCTTCATATACAAGGAAACCATGTCTACATAATAGACTTATTTACATCTTATGAATTTTAATTTCTAGGCGGTCTAATTAAAGATTAGTTCCAATTTCAAAGGATCAGACCAGTTGGTTGCCATGGCACTGAGGCTGAACAATTTTTAAACTATTCTGCGTATTTGCAAATAGTTTCAGTGAAAAACACAATGTTATAAAGAAAAGTCTCATTTAAGTTCCATTAATATGATAAAAACTTGGTTCGATTCAGACAATTTTTGAATTATCCCAACAGTTTCCATGAAAATAAGACATAAAACAGGCTTTAAAAAATATTTTAATATTAAATGTTTGGAATGGTATATAGAGCCAGCCAATTCATTGCTTTATGATGATTAACATTCACCTGAAATTCAATTTAATTATAATAATATTGTTGGGAGAATTAGGGAATCGATCAGATCATTTCCCCCAATCGTTATCATTAATACTGGTCTGTTTTGACTCAAAATTTAAGATTGTCTACAATTCTACATCTAGCATTGAAGTCATTACCTTAGCACCATTTCTCTCATCTGAATAATGTTACCAAGTCCCTTTAAGGAAAGTTTACAGTCAAGCTTCAACTGGATAATAATACAATCAGCTCGGTAATGATGTCCTCCCTTTTGCGCATCATAAAATATATTTATCACAATCCAACGAGACAGCATGAGCTTCTGCTTAAACCAAACAATCACACAAGCTTTAAACATTACATAGGTATTACAAGCATTGCGCACTACAATGATAATAGGGACTTTTAGATTTGCACGTCAACAGCTTTGACTGCAATGTGTGACGTCATGGTAAGGCACTGCGCATGCATTACGTCGTCTCAGTCGGCCATCGAGAATGCGTCAACCTTGATTTTCCTATATCTAGTACATATACATAATTGATATTTATATAGCGCCTTTACATGCTCATGGTACTAGTATGCCGCGTTCGCATAAAATATACAGTTCCTCGGGTAGACAAAGGAACATCCCTTCCCTGCAAATGTAAAAATGTGTAGAACAGGTGTCACATGCATATTCACCTGTTCTACACATTTTTTTACATAATAGCAGTGAAGGGATGTTCTTTTGTTGAGGGTAGAATGAGGAACTGTATATTTTGTCCTCTTTCTTTGTCCGTAATGTTCATAGTGTTACTTCCTGCATGCATGTATATCGTCGAGTGCAATCTAAACGATTTATAATTGTAGTCAACATGGGCAGTTAAGTACGTTGACACGCATGATCAGTCGGCGTTCGTCGTGTTCTCGTCTACTCAATCTAAAAGTCCCTACTCTTTCAATTTTACGGACGAGCCTGTTACAGTATTATTGGTTTATAATAGTATCACCATGAACTGATAAGTGTAAATGTAAATGGGATGTACACCACTCTACACAGTAAAATGTATATATACAGTAATTTATATTTTTTAACTGAACCTCGTACAGTTGGGTTATAATTGCGAATTTAATTTGGGGTGTGAGGGGCAAACACCCTCCTTGTTTTATGTATCTGTTCTATATAGATTAGAACTTGGAACATGCCGGAAGGACCCTGGCCCCATCCTCGTATAATATATATTTGTTTGAGTGTATTTGCAGTTGTACTTTCTAGAAGGTTCTCCTCACCCTCTCTCAATCACAGAATCTCGAACCAACCGTCGTGATTTATGTATGGGTATGGAATTTTTGTTTACCTGCGCAAGAGTAAATATGTCTCTATCTGCGTCCCATTATTGTGTTTTTTTATGGCAGGCTTGCCCCCTTCCCCTATTTAAACACACTGGATCCACCATCGTATTTCATGTGTGGGTATAGGGAACTTCTGCTGTTTACCTCTGCAGAAGTCAACATGTCTCTCTCTCTATCTGTGTCCTGTTATTGTATGTTTATGGCAGCCCCCCCCCCCCCCCCCCCTCCCCCTTATTGAAACACCCTGCATCCGCCATCGTATTTCATGTGTGGGTATAGGGAACTTCTGTTTACCCCTGCAGAAGTAAACATGTAACATTATTGTGTTTTTATTGCAGGGTTGCCCCCTTCCCCTATTTAAGCACACTGGATCCACCATCGTATTTCATGTGTGGGTATAGGGAGCTTCTGTCTACCTGGACAGAAGTAAACATGTCTCTATCGATGTCCCACTTCTGTCGGAGCGGATCAAGGGTTTTCAATCACCTGTTGTGACCTACCAATGATGGGAGGACTTGAGCGGCAACATGCTCTACCTTTCCCACTCGATTACTATGGCCATCATGTTTATGCGGGTCGAAGGCTTATCCTTGGAGGAAATCGAGGTCAACCTGAAGAGCTTTCAGTTAAGACCGTCCAGGCAGTGTGGACTTCATCCATGCATGCATACTTTACTCGGCCAGCAAATCAACTGTATTTGCAACGGATTTTCTGAATGGTAGAGGAAAACCCGAGATCTTTATATTAGAAAATATTCAAATAGTCCAAATTCGAATTACATCTATTCATTTGTTTGGAATCTATCACGATGTTATGATTTTTGTTAAATACAGTACAGACGCTATGCTCATTAATGCACGTCTGTTTTTTATTTTGTTTTGTTTTGCATTTCCTAACTTTTTTTCCCTGTATTGGCTATCTAAGTTAGATATGGAAACATCAGATGGTTAAAGCGTGTTTCCCATAAATGAAGTTATATTTAAAGCCTGGTAAACCGATTTTTCTTGATAATATCTATCCTTATCTCCCTCTTAAAGTTTTGAAATAAATCAAACAAACAGAGGTACAAACAATCGTATAAACAAAGAACATCATCCACGTCCAACTTGACTGTTTTTCTAAAATGCCTTTCACATTGCAAAAGACTAAATTGTATTGTATAATATACTGATAAAAGTTATGAGAACAAAACCAGTCTGAAAATTATTATTTTTATTCGGTTGTATTCAGTATGACATATACTGTTGCCATAGCAACATACACCCTGATTATGTATGGTAAGTATGGTGATCCGACGCGTTTCCAACGATAAAATATTTTCTTTTTTCGAAACATTTTTAACGAGTGGATTTTCCCTCAAAATCCCTCTCTTATCTTGCTCATCAATATTCGTGTAAGACGCTTATTTCTTCTAATTCCTTTTAATTTTAGGTTAAAAACGCAAGTTTACGTGAATATCATTTAACAAATGATAACAAATGTAGAAATATGAATAATGAATGATCTTTTTCTATACTGCTAGAGACATGGGCACCGCCATCCCATTGCAACGCGTGTGGAATTTAATACATGGGTTTTAATGGGTTGTTTGTAAGGCGATCTCGATAAGGCGTTAACACTGATAATGATTATTATTCGGAGAATTTCTTTTTAATCGGGTATAATTCGTCATCCCTTTAGTTCCCTGTATTCTCAATTATCAAGTAATTTAGAACTATCAGCCCCTTCTTCATCCTTCAAGTTATCATCGATTTTTCCCGCGTTTGTTTTTACACATGCAGGATGAATATTTAGGGTTATGCTTTAATAAAGGCACTCTTAAAAATGACGGAAAGATATAAGAAACGAACACAAGTTAGTTCGAAAAGCAGAGCTTTGTTAAAACCGTTTAAATATATGAAATTATCAATATCAATATGTATATAAAAATGTATTGTTGGGTAAGGTATTTTGTATTTCACATAAGGAAAACACTACTTTTGAGGAATATCTGGTTTTTTTTCTTCAATCTTCAATAAAATAAGCTGCTATAAATTCGAAAGGATATATATTGCCATAGCAACCAATAACTGCTATCTTCGTTAGATATGAATATACTCGTTTAGAAGATGACGTGAGTGAGCCAAGATCATTTTGTTCCTTGAGGAGTAGCTACATTTATTATCCTGGTTAATCAGTCTAATTTCCGTTTTCAAATTCCTTCGAAAAGCACTGACCTTATCCTTTTGATCTTTCTCTCTCTCTCTCTCTCCCTCCCTCTCTCACACACACACACATTTTTCTTATCGTTCTCAGTCACTCATTAACTCGTCCCTTTCTTTTCTTCTACATCTTTTTCTCTTTCTCACTCGCACACAAACATTAACCAACCCACGTGCGAGCAAACACACACACACATACACTCTCTCTCTCCTCTTTTTAACTCTATTTCTCTGTCTTTGTGAGTTAGTCTGTCTGTTTATCTCGCTTTGTCTGTCTCTCCACTTCCTTCTCTGTTTTCACCATCATCATGATCATTCTTTGCCTGTCTCTTTCTCTTTCATATCTACCTTTGTCCCTCCATCTCTCTCTCTCTCTCTCTCTCTCTCTGTCTCTCTCTTGCCCTCTCTTGCCCTCTACCTTCCTCGCCCCCTAACATATTATAGATGAGAGATTATCAAAGAAACGTAATGCAAACATACACGCGGGGCCTTATACTTACTGGAATCGCTTTCGGCTTTTCTCTGGATTTATGCATGGATTGTCGGCAGATATTGCCAAATGTACCTGACAGCAATACCAATACCCACCACACGTATGAACTCGTATGAAGGCAAGGTTGTAAAAACATCTCAATCCAACTTCAGGGGATTATTGAAGGCATAATAGGTTCACTACATTTCCACGTCAGTGATTTCGGTCACGAACTGAATTCCCACGCACCGCCTTTTTCTATAATAGCTTCTTGAGCTTTCTCTGTCCTTCAGTGTACGTCATCAGACGATAACTACAACCTGCTTACTTGTCCTTGACCAACCTTTATTTTCCACTTTGGGATCTAATCCTACCATTCGACAAAAATAGTTCCAGTAGTTTTATTTCTCCTTTCTCTGAATGACATCATTCAACGTCTAAGTTTACTCTGTCCATTCATCATCGAGTTGTGATCTGTTTAGATTCAATCATCGTCTTGCCTCTCTCTTACCTTCCCTCGCTTTTCATCAAGTCTTCGTTCGAGTATCCCATTCACCTGCTCCGGCAACACCGCCATTCTTTACTAAGTACCACAACACGTTGTTTTTCCTCTCCCACCTTCCCGCAGTCGGCACACTCGCGCGACCTCACACGCCCAATCTGCCTCCCGGCGGTCCCCCGATGATCACCAGTCATCGTAAGAAGTGACATCAGCAAGAGGCTCCTAACCCATTATTCCTGAGAAATTTTCCCTGGGACCTGTTGTGTTTTCTTCTCCATATCACAAAAATGACGTGAGTTTATCATCAGAGGATTTTATTTAGTTAGACGATCCTCTAATGCTAACGGGTTTTTCCTCTTCATCCTTCTTCTTCATTCATTTAGTTTAGTAATGGTTTGTGGGCGTAGCTCTAACGGGGCAAGATATCGAAGACATTGCCCAATGCCCAGGGGCGGTAATAGAGGTGAGAACATCATGCTCTGTATTAGTTCATAAATTCATGTTTTCTACGGCATGATTGAACGCAAACAATCGTGAGCCACGTTCGCTCAAAATTACCTAGCCTTGTTTATTACTCCATACCTTTCACCGATAGTATGAACGCCTGTGTTATACGGTGATGAAATACATGCAGGCGCGTACGCAGGGGGGGGGGTGTTTGGGGGGGGGGTTAAACCCCCCCCTTTGGTATTTTTATGTATGTAAACCCCCTAAAAAAAAACTAAAACCCCCCCTTTTGGATTTTTTTTTTTATTATTAAAAAAAAAAAAAAAAAAATTGTCCCCATGGCCGACCTAAAAAAGGTGACCTTAACCCCCCCCCAACGGAGCAAAATGTCAAATTTTCAAATTTCGAGACAAAAAATTTTTTTAAAAAAATGTCCTCTTACCCCCCCCCCCCCCCCCCCCCCGCTTATGAGTCGTTGCGAAATTTTCGGACCGATTTATAAATGTTAACCCCCCCCCCCCCCCCCTTGAAAAAATCCTGCGTACGCGCCTGAATACATGTATGAAACTAAACACGTTTTACCATTAAATTTATAGCCCGATCCATCAAGATATCAATGATAGACGTATAGCAGTTCGAAACATACTCATAAAGACATATAGCTTTTGTTTAAATGCAGTGACCAGGGTAATTGATGATACTACGATAGTTAAATTACAAGCTATGCTTTCCTAGGTTTCATCTGCAATACAGCAAGCAATTATCTTTTAGTCTCAATTGTATACTTTTACTGCATAGCATATACTATATTATGTTTATTTCTCGGTTGTTAATATTTTAATTGGAATGACTTTGTAAAACGAAACAGCTTTGTGTTATTGTGGAAATAAATAAATGAAATAAAAACAAAATTGTGATAATAAATGTCAGGCATTGCTTAATTAGTGCAGATTAATATCAAATCGTCTCTATTGTAACAAAACCTGAACTTGAAGAAAACAATTCGTTATTTTATTTTATCTCCCTTCTTTGTCATTTAGCTGTTTTTTCTTATCTGAGGCGGATTCAAGATTGACTTGATTGGAGGGGTTGGGGTACTTGTGAAAGAAGCCCCCTAAGATATCCCACGAACCCTGGCAAATCAATTAGGAAAGAGCGCGATTGCTTGCCTTATATTAAAAAGGGTCATTTTTCTCCTGATGTATATTGTATAAATCTCCCATTCCCTTCGCCAAGCGTGTTACGGTACCGAATTCCCGCTCTCTCTCTCTCTCTTTCTCTCTCTCTCTCTCTCTCTCTCTCTCTCCCTCTCCCTCTCTCCATCGCTTTCTTCCTCTCTCTCACTTCAATTTACAAACTCTTTCTCAAACCCCCCACCCTCCCCTTCCAGGGTATTCTTCTTTTTAAAACAGTTTTGCACGTAATCACTTCTTATCCAATTCTCTCTCTCTCTCTCTCTCTCTCTCTCTCTCTCTCTCTCTCTTTCCCTCTCCCTATCACTTCTCCTTTATCAAAGGCTCTCATTAAATTGACGAGGTAGTCTATTTCATTTCGTTATACCCCTCTGTATATCAGTCTCCCCGTCTCTGTCTGTCTCTCTCAGCGTTTCTCTTTCCCTTATACCCTCTCCCACTTTCCGTCCCCCTAATGTTCACATTAAATCTAGATGATAGGCTATTTCATTTTCTCCGGGATGCATGAGAAGTCATTACTGCTCTGTAATCACTCTGGTTGTTTTACTACTTACCGGTAAGACGACACTCACTCACGTTTCCTCCCCTAGTACATGTATCTCTCACGGATGTGTTTTTTCTCCTGTTAGAAGACATTAAAGAGAAGGTTGGGTTATGGTATAGATGAAAATAATCTGTCAGCTTGCCCAATATAATTTCAGTTTATGGGAGAGTATCGCAGCAGAATATTTCCTCTAAAAGGATTGCCATGCATATGCCCTCAAAATTCGAAATATGACGAGAAACAGCTGAACAGTTTGTACTTAAGTTCAAGCTACATGACTTGTGTTTAGTCCTAAACACACATTTCCGTGTGCAGTACATATGATTTCCAGAAGGCTGAGTTGATCTTATTCACTAAGATCATTACAAAAAACTCACAGTATATAAATATTCTTATTATCTAATATCACCCTTTCCCAATCACTTCCAAACAGTTTTTATTTTTGTAAGCAGCGCAAGACCAGTAGTCAACTTTATCTTTAAGTTAAAAGAATTGCAAGAGTATTGCTTTACAGTCGAGGATCCCATGCTAAACAGGCAATGAAGCTTAAATTGAGCTGATTTAAAAAGCTTCGTGTATCTACTTAACTGCTACTGTAATAAGATCAGTTTTTTGATGGATGGAATAATGGGACTGATTTATAAAAAGAGGAATTTCTTTTTTCAATCTCGAATATTCGAATTAAACAAAATTCAAGCGAAAGCCTACAAAATTTAAAACAAGGATTTTGGTAGAATTTTGAGGGAAAGAGGGAACGCGTCGGTTGTGACTGAACGTCCAAATGGCTGTCAGAGTGTTATTTAAGTATATATTGCCCAATCTTTTTTGTTTTACATCACACTATCTTTTCAGAGATTTGATCAAAATGGGTGGTAACCAGCTATTGAAGATGGTAGAAATTAATTTGTTTCGAAATTAAATTGCCTATCAATTTAGTGAATGAAATTGTTATTGAATTCCGCTTTTAGCAAAACCACATCTAAGTAATGTAAAAATGACCATCAAATTAAGGATAGACACTCGTGTCATAGCTTTTGATATACGTTGGGTTTGGACAGAGTAATTACGATCGTGCCTAATGCATTGCCTCACTTGTCAGTGACCTGTTTGCACTGCACAAAAGACGAGACCTATTTCGATCAGACTCGGTTGGAAATTTGATGCTTCATACTATTTTCATTTCGTTCATTATATCTAGTTCCATCTCTCACTAGACGCAATCAAGAACTTTCTTCTTACTGACAAGTCCTGTTTTTGCACTCTCCAATTTCAGTGCCAGACAATGGCACTGCGTCCTATACCTCACAGATTGTCATTTGAATGGGTATAAATCGGCCGTTGATGCAAAATATTCAGCCATGTTTAAAGTGATCCGTCTGGTTGCAACTGAAAATAATACATGTAGAATACACTTGATAGTGAATAATTAATAGGAATAAAATTACTAAGCTAATTAAAACAAATCCGGCACGAGAATGAAGAAATCGAAGTTTGTTGGCGCTCTATTAAAATTTATTGTGTATAGCGACCCATAGAAATATGTACATGTTGTATCACCCAGCTGTTTCGTGTGATTTCAGATTATCACGTGGTCACTACAATATTCTATCTTGGTCTTTGTAATATTTGATGTTATCATATTAACTGCTAAAGGCACCAAACATAGATCAGTCAAATTAGTATTCTCATTTTTAATATTAACACTTCGATTGAGATTTCGCAATGCTCAGAGGGTTCCATTTCTAAAGATTAGGTTCATCCGTATTTCCTCTTAGTAAAATAAAGATATATGAAGAAAAGAACAAGAACAAGAAGAAGAAGAAGTAGAATAAGGAAAAAAAATAAAAACGCTATAGTGATGGAAGTCCAAACCCAGGTTTCTTTCTAAAGCTCCAGCACGCAAAGGGCTTTTTAAATGGCCAATGACTCAATTCGAAATCACGTATTCCCCTTTCCCAACTTACCCTTTATTCATGTTACGTTTAGTGAGTTTTTGTAAGAAATTGAAAGCAAATTTGGAACGTGTTTTGTCACAGTAATCAATGTGTTTGTTTGGACTGGATTCGTTGCACGCTTTGCACCTAAAGGGAATTTCATGTTTTCCATTATGTTTCTAAAAGGGAACTCGAGACAGTGTTCAATTTAGGAGATTGTGTCTTTCCATTACTGCTGATTATTTTGCCTTGTGGGAATGACCGAATGCAATTGGTAATCACGAACCCTTCTAGATCTAGGGCTCTCCTGCGCTTTCCTGTGCATCAGCCACAACTTTGTTCAATTCTCATTTATTTCATTCTCGGTTTAAAAATCACATTGATACAAAAGATACAAAATAATTCATAAACATATTTAGAAAATGAAATGGGGAACTACATAAATAAAGCCCGTAGGCCTTGTACAAGCGTAGTTCCCAAAGCATTCATAGCATAAATCCTTTCTGAAAGAGATTGATCAACTAATGTCCTACACCCACTTAAAATCTTTTGTTAATGTTATTGTCTGGCAAAACGCTTTTTGATACTTCTTTCTTATGACTATGCCTATGACAATAATAGCCGTGTGAACTTGAAGGCCCTAACAAATGTTACAACAAAATATTCAACTCGATGATATGCTTGGGCTCATTTTGCGAATGGTTTAGCATTAGTAGCTGCTTTGTAGAATTCAACTCAACAAAGCTTGATAAAAGTGTTGATCTATTAAGCAATAAGTTTTCATTGTTTTGAAGAATACAGACATTGTCGTATCGTTACACTTTCCCTCTCACGTCGATCTCAATGATCAATGCAACTAGTCTAAGCATAAAATCTATATACAGTGTGAGTCAAAAAAAAATTACACCTAGAAAATTGCTAATTATTTTAAAAATCATCTATGAAAAGTGAATTATTATACATTTTATGAAAGGGTGTTTTATCCCAAATCATTGGCACCATTTTTGTGTGGCATGTGTTCACGCTTGGATGAACAGGAGGTATTGTTTGCGAGAGTGCAAAAATCGACTTGCGCCAAAGTTGCTTATGTGATGTTTGAATAAAACAATTGGGATTTGGGTATTAATGCGGTCTTTGAAGATCTAAATAACATCCCTAACAAAATTAATCATGCCACACATATCAAATATCGAATATCAAATATCAACGAACATTTGTGCGCGTGTGTGTGGGTGTGTGGGTGTGTGTGACTTTGCCCTTTGCAAAAAGCATATGCAATGCATTTCATTTGATACATTCAATTCATTCTCTCACTCCGCTAATCCCAACATAATACATACTGTAGGCATCACTTTGGCGCAAGTCGATTTTTGCACTTTCGCAAACAATGCCTCCTGTTCATCCAAGCGTGAACACATACCACACAAAACTGATACCAAATGATCTGGGATGAAACACTCTTTCATAAGATATATAATAATTTACTGTTCATAGATGATTTTAAAAATAATTAGCAAATGTCTAGGTGTAAACTTTTTTTTGACTCACACGGTATTTGGCTCTGGATATCTTGTTGTTGTTGTTGTTTTAGCTTTAAGGGCGTGTGTCATTCAATTATGAATATTTATCGATATTCTTACAGAAAGCCTTTATCAAGACTTTAAAGTGTCTATTTGTGAACATTTTCATTATCAGAACATCAATAATGAACTGATATCAGTCAGAGTTTGATCAATCCCTTTCAGAAAGGATTTTTTATCGTTATCTTTTTAAGTTTTACACCTTTTCCGTCATTACGTCCTTCTTCTTATCATCTTCTCGTAAAGATGAAATATATAAAAGTCTGAATCCAAACTTCGAACTTGCGATGACAAACACAACCCACGATGATTTATCATTTTTCATCGCAGGCTTGTTTTGGGCGGCAATCAATGACATTTATTGACCTCTGAGGGAGAAGGCGAGGAAAGGCGTCAAGACTTGATCCAATAGAGTACGCCAAATAACTACTTTGCCACCGGCAAGAAGTAAAGAAATTGGAAAAAAAACATTTAGTGGAATTTGTATATCTCATCTGCGGAGGAACGGAAATAGACAAAGTTTCCGGTTTGTCAATCTAACCAGCTATGGATTTACACGAACTAAATTAAGTCTTTTGATACCGTGTTTTCCCTGCTGGAAAGAACACACTTATTCACACTCATTCACAGTGTGAATCACACTGTGTTTCACACTGTGAATCACACTGTGTTTCACACTGTGAATGAGTGTGTTCTTTCCTTTTCCGGTTATCCACACTGTGAACCACAGTGTGAAAAGAATCGACCACAATGTGAAACGCCCCAATTTAACATTGTGGAACACACTGTGATTCACAGTGTGATTCACACTGTGAATGAGTGTGAATGAGTGTGCTCTTTCCAGCAGGGTTAGCTCATGGTTTTCGTGAAAAAACACGACTTAATCTCATCAACTTCGAGACATCTTTAAATTAATTGTTGGAAACTAACATAAGAAAGTAAGAACACACATTAATGGTATTGGGAATAAGTAGGGAACTTGTTTGAATGCAGAGTAAATTAAGGAGCACATAAGATTGGAATGGTGGTGGTGGTTATTTTACCCGACTGCTAAGAAAGCATAAATGCTTGTAAGTAAGCAACCAGACGGCCGACGGCTTTAGGTCCTCTCCGATGGACATGAGGATAAATGCCTTACCAAAGCACTAGCGCATCGCCTTGGTTTCGAACCCGGGTCACCGGATTACGAGACCACTGCTCTACCGTGTGTAATTCATATAACGTACTTTGGTATTATGTTCTTAAAAATATTATAAATCGAGTCTACGATAGGCCGGTGCCCACGATTTCCTGAATTTACAGTGCAATATTTTAACCGCACTTCAATTTGTTTAAATATATTTGACGCTGTTTTAGAAACGGGGATTTAGAAGGAGAAAGGTACAAACTTCAAGTCGATAATCACATCAGATACCTATGCCAACTTAGTTCGCTTGATATCATCAGTTGGAAGGGATGGATTAAAGAAAAAAGTCTTTTCCGAAATTCATCGAAAAGGTTACCATTACAGTATTTGTTTGACAATGGTTATGCTCCTTGATGAGATAACTTAACGGGAAAGAATATCCGCAACGCCGCGAAGAACACAGTTTGAAAAGGCTCCACCGGCGTAGCTACCTGACCCACCAATATTCCCCTCAAGATACTGCCTCCGTGCTTCTTTATGAGATTTATTTCTCTCTTTTTCTGGTTGACCCGCTTTCTTCCGTTCGATCAGGCTCAGAGGCCTTAATCTAATCAACATCCATATTCATATTCCGCTTGGGACAAGTGATGGAGACGTGAATGATATGAATTCTGTGAAGAAGGTGGTGACAAATTGGAAACACCGAGATACATCCATATTATAGAACTTGAAGCAATAGCTTGGAGGCTCTTATACACACGTCACTGGAAGCTTTTATGAAAGAAAACAAAGAGATTGGAGACAGAGCGAAGTAGAGAGAGAGAGAGGGGGGGGGGGGTAAAGTGATATCTAAAGATTGATCAAAGCTAAGGAAAGGAAAAGGCCAAAGCTGATACACAAATATTCAACTTACAAGATGATAGCAGATGAGAAATATTATGAGTATACAAAACTAGAAATGTTGAGTGTGTACGATGATGATATATCAACTGTGTAACAATCTATACAATGTTACTTATCTAAGATTACAAAAATATATATACATTCATAGAGTAATGATCAAGTTCAGATTGGAAATCAAATTGTAATGGCAGTTTATATTCTTTGTATGAAGACAATCGTTTTATTATTACTTTTATGTTATTTCACTACCAATGCTTATTTCCCTGCACATGAAACATAACGACGAAGAGTCTTTTTTTATCTCCCTGTAGGGACTCATATCTTCTTAAAAGGTTCTGAAATTACTGTGTTTTCTTGTTTCACTTTATATCTTTCCCAGTGTTTATTAAGATGTAATAAGTTGAGTTTTATTATTATCGTTATGTTATATCACTATCAATGCTTATTTCCCTGTACAGGAAAAATACCGATGAAGAGTCTTTTTTCTTCCTTTAGGGCATCATATCTTCTTAAAAGGTTCTAAAATGACTGTGTTTTCTTTCTTCACTTCATCTCTTTCCCAGTGTTTACTCTGCTGGGGTAAACGTCTTCTTTGGCAGACACTTGGTACACTTCAGTGATCAGATAATGATTAAATAAGCTTCTCCGGGCACGAAGGCGTCCATGCATCATACATGTCATCACATTCTATGGCAAGCCATGAGCTTAATCAGATCAGACACCATTGCATAGGCCTACTCTAACCCTCTCTTCTCACTTCAAACATTTCCGTAATTCTTTATGATCGTGATGTAAATCACAATGTCTCTCTATATGGATAAGATACCTAGGGATGCTTAAGAGGGTGTCGTGATATTTAACACTTGGTTATAGCGAACTTTATCAGAAAGAAGTTGATTTGAAGTTTGAACTACAGACTTGTATATCGTAAAAGCACATCTTGATACATGAGCGCACTAAAACTTGAACTAAAAATGGAAATACAACCATATTATATCGCTATTGTAAGAAATACCAAATCACATTTCGTACAGAAAGCGAGAGGTTGAAATCAAGCATACACATATGTGAAACCACACTATATAGACAAGGCCTTAACAAAAAAGATGTTGTATTGCCCTTTGCGACCGACCCAAAAATCTTGAAATCTACGGTCGGCTTTTTAAAAAAAAAAAAATTTTAACAATTTTTTTTTTTTTTAAATGTATTAAAGCATTCAAAACTGAGAAATATCACCCCAAAGAGGGATTTAAAAAAAAAAAAAAAAAAAGCCGACCGACCGATCCATGTGTTGGCACCTAAAGGGTGTAATCATTCTCATCAAAGTTATCATACGTAAGAACCCAACCTCGCTCGCGATCGTATGACGGCAATTAAGAGGCGACTCGATATCCATACAAAATCCCCATGTATTTATCGCTGACCGAGATCTCACAGCGTTATGACCCTGCAGACAGTGAATACTAAGATAAAACATGAGCGAAATCACGGAAAATTCCTAGTGAGAACGCGACCTAAGATATGAACCTCGCGTTGCTCTCAGTGCGATTTCGGGCTAGACAGCGATTAAAGCAAATTTCTGTCCATACGGGATATCCACGTCCTTATTGCTGCCTGAGATGACCCATGGTATAGACAGTGAAGGCAATTCATTTCGAACTTGAAAAAGGGGAAGTGAAATTGCGACCCGAGACATTGACCCTATCTCGCTTTCATCGCGATAACATCCTCCGAGGCTAGACAGCGATTGAGAAGCGGCTTGCTTTGATGTATGTCCGACGCGGTCACTGATGACCAATAATTCTAAGGTTAGTTCTACATATTCGAGATAGCCCCAAGGTTGGATAGTAACACGCGACTTTGTTGATGCAATCATGATATTTAATAACCCTTCATAACAACAAGCGGGAACCACTCGGGACATTTTTTGGTGATGATATCCTAAACACTAAGCAGTTCGAACCTTACCATAAACACTCCCTTTTTGCTCTTTGTGTCAATTTTGTCAAAAGTGAGTTAGATGGAGAGGAGAGGTGAGCAGGGCAAGGAGATGGCAAGATAATGAAAAATATACGAGAATAAATACAATCGAGAATAATCATACAGTGAAAAATTAGTGATATCAATATTTCGTCTACAACTTTCTTTGTATCTTGAAAGGTGAGGGGATTTTCATAGCCTCTGTTTGAAATTCAAACCATTGGCGCATTCATTAGCTCTCCAACCTGTTACAGTTCGTACTGCATTCGATATACATTTCAAATGTGCACTTCGTGAATATATTGGTATGCCTTCAGTCATCCATCAACTTCAAGATATCTCGTTTTGATGAAAGTAAAGAAAAAGGAGAGAAACCATGTGACATTTGGGAGTAGGCGTAAACAGTGCGGTTGCAGGCAATAAACCCGTCACTTGGGCATCACTAAGCCCTAGGAAACAGGGAGGGGGTTCGATGTACTTCATTACATTCATGAAGCATAGCTTCACAACATGCCGACGTCATGCATATATGTCTCTGCGGATTGCTACACATCATCAAACACCACAAATTGCATTCTGAGCCCGGTATTCATGGGCGCCGCTCAGGTGTGTCAGGATAGGAAGACGCCACTCATGCACCCCTAATCCTATGCGCTCTTAACCAAACTCAACGTTAATCCTTACTTCTCATTCACCTTGCACTCTCTTCTACACGTTGCACAAGGCGTGTCCTTGACCTACGTCTTAATTCATTAAAGATAACGCCTCGTGTGCAGAAGACATAATTTCTTATAAACGTTGGACACATGGCGTCTTATATATTACCTCCATGTAAGTTAGGCCGAGGAGTTTCCAGACCTAATGGTTACTCCTTTGTTAAGTTCACAAAGCTATATTCAAATCAATATTTGCACTGTACATTCTGCCTTTACTGTGTTCATTTGCAGACGTAGTCCTACGTCAGCAAATGACGCTTCGAGACGTCTCGAGTGCCGATCGGCAGTGCACTAGCACAATCCTCCCAAAAGATCTCACAGGTAGACCCAGCGACCTTTCTACCCCCTAGAAGACAGGATACCGACAATGCTCCTTTGATGAGATGGAGCTCAAGACAATTCCTTGTGGTAGATCTTGAGGGTAATATGAATATATCCCCCTCACGTGTTTACAGCGACATGACGGAGGTGTTGTGATGGAGTGTCGATTGGCGCGCTTCGTCAAAAATCGAATCCCAGTCGGATCTGACGCTGTCGAGGAAGCGTTTCAAGAATCCATACCGCCTGTTCTGGGTCGTAATTAATTTCGACGTGAATTCCCAATATTCTTCTTGAGGGGATGTGCAGTGCTTCACCTTTGCATTCTTCATGCATGAATTTGTCGCAAAGTGCTGTTCAAATTCAGACCTCGGGGTACTATGCAGTGGTTTTGCAATTGTTATGTCATTGAAATGTCATCTTGTCGATGGAAGAATTCCGAACGAAAGCCACCACATTATATAACGATGAATTATATCCGATATAATAAAATAATAATAATATGAACAATTTATATAGCGCTTGTGACAAAAGTTTCAAAGCGCTGTACATGTACACAAATTAAAATTACTTCAAACAAAACATCAATATTACTAATGGAATTTGGATATTGTGATTGATGTAGACGAAAATAATTAAATCATTAATAAAATCCTATTTTATTGTTTGATTGAGATATTAACAGTGATTCCATTTAGCATGCTCAAGTTTATGTGTTCTTTGGACGATGTTGTGGTAATGAATTAACCATTTTGTGCCAGCCCTTACTTACAATAATAAATCACTACATTTTCTAAACAAGATCACTCAGCCTTTCAAAAATCAATCCAATGTGTTTTCAATAGCCTTGCACGTCACCATTGAAAAAGCGCAAACATGACTTAAAACATAACCCTAACACGATTTATATAGGCAATACGATATGGTCATGAAAATGGCCCTTAATTTAATTTCTTGAAAGCCTTTGCGATCGCTTTTCCACAAAAATTGGCTTATTCACAAATGCATCTTGTGCAGGTCACTACAAGATCAACGACTTATTATAACCCTATCTTGAGAGGAAAATGTATTCATCAATAATATCTTCGCGTGATTAGGTTAACATGAAGGACCTCGACGTGGCATTAGACATGTTGTTTATCTCCATTCCCATTCTATACCTATCAATATTCATCCATCGTAACGAGTGCCATTAAGGTTCGTTGTGTTCCACCCTGAACACTCCCGTTCACATATTAGACGTAGCAAACTTAATGCATTCGACGTCCACTTGAAATTCAAATGTGGGTAGAGTGTTTCACAAGTACAGTCATGCAGGATCATGATCAGGGTCTATGAAGAAACATCATTTCAGTGTGCTCAATGCGTGTCCATTGAAAGAAAGCTTTTATCGGTCCTTCGTTCGAAGTTCAAAACATGAGAGTCAAGTTGGTATTTTTCCCAACCTCAAAACAACCTCTCATTCTTTACCCTGATCCGCCCTGATCATTTATATAAATAAATCACTAAGTGGGAAGAACACATTTTTCTGACCACAGCTATAACGCGTTGTCACGCAATATTTACAGTAGTTCCAAACTGGAATGTGAAATTATTCCAAATATTTTCTGAGTCCAAACAGTCATGTTTATACATTCTGATTTTCTTGTTAGCCGCAGATAGTCACAATGGACACAGTCCGTTCTCATCGTTAACAAAACGTTAACAAAACGTGTTCTAAATCTTCTCCAGAGTCAAATTTCGATTGACGTGTAGCACCATTGTGGGATTTAATTTCCCAGCAGGTTTACGATGTCGTCACACTACCGGCCACCATTTTTTTCACATATACGACAATGCGCGGTGTGGTTCAATGTGTATATATCATTACAATAAACTTGCCCTTCTAATATATATTATATTGTCGACACTGATACAACTTACAGTTGTGAAATACAAATTAATTTAAAGCTTGATAAAATAAACACAATCCATCCTGATCTGATCGTGTCGAAAGAACATGGCCCCGTTTTCACAAAACTTGTCATCAGTGAAAAAAATCCAGTTTTTGTTATAAGCTACTGAAATCCTTGCTTTTGATTGGTTATCAGCAGATTTGTCACCGATTTTTGTCATTCGTCATTCAAAAAAGGCTTTGTGAAACGGGGCCCTGGACATGCCACTTCATCCACAAGGGCACTACTACATGACTTACTTTGACCCAGATAGTGACCGATGCCCCCATCATCCACTCAATAATGTATATCATATCGATCTATTCCAGGAAAACTAGGCACTCTTAGAGTGCATTGTAACTGCTTGATCACGTGATGCAATATGTACATTCACCCGTGTATATCATAGTAGGATGAAATACAAATAGCACATCAGTATTGAACCTTCATGTTCTTGACAATAGTATGGATCGTTCGATCGAGTCGTAAACGCCTGAATTTTTGGTAGAGCCAATATATTGAGACAGTGGTTTCAAATAGCTTTACTTAATGCTGAACTTTTTTTGCTCGAGATAAATAAAAAATAATACACATAAAAACAAGTTTCGTCTGAAGTGCTTCATTTCAGATATGTCACCTCTGTACTGATGATGTTTCTGTCATCGAAGGGAATAGGTCTGGGCCTGTCTTATAAAGAGTTGCGACTCTTCCGGATTGGACTCATAATATTCTCTTATTTATTTCACACTACCACACTCCTCTCTCTTTAGTACAGAGTTGCATCAATCGAAACTGTTTATCAAACGGGACCCAGTTTTGTCGCCATTATCAGAGTTCTTAATTTATCTTTCCTCGCGACACGTATGAACGTAAGAAGTAACGTGGGTGTTGCTAAGACTGACAACACTTGAGAATATGTATTGTCAAAGCACCTACCTCTCTTGAAACGTGACAAAGAAAGCAAACAGAATCTTATGATCTAAAGGAAAGCAGTCACCAGAAAAAAATAAAACAAACAAAAAAACACAAGAAATAAAAATAGACGGATTGACAAATTAGCAAAATACTGGACAAATAAGCAGTAATTTGCTATGTAATGGACTCTTGAGATATTTATAATCTCTTTTTCATCAAAATACAAACAATACAACAAACATCGCAACGTTTATGAACAGAAATGTAAGACTGCCACCTGGAGGGATTGTCTTTGATTAGTTACCTAACCAAATACTTACGTCACAAAAATGTTTCAAATAGAAAGGCAACGAAAGACTTATGTTGCAGTTGTGAAATGAAACATACATTTGATATCCAAACACTGCCTTGGAATAGGATCTCGTATCCTCGGGAGAAAGATGTTGGATGATATATTTGCTTTCTTGTCAACATGGCTGACGAGTCCCTCTTGATGGGGCGGATTATGTTTCGCTAACGATACGGGTTGCGACCGGCAATATGATATGGTAGGGCCCTCGGGGACAGAATGTCCAAGAAAGAAAAGACAAAAACTTATTCTACCGAGAGTTGCTTCTTTATCAGAAGTTACAATGTCGGATTATTTTTTCCCCGTTCCTACTTTTCAAACACTTATGACGTTTACTTATGAAGTCTTGATTTGTGTATTGTATAATGTTTAGTAACGAATATATTTCATATTTGTATTATCAAAAAAGGGGCAACCTTTATTATAAGGATTATGTTCCTGAAAGCAACTCAGTCAGTTTATTGTATGTCCTTCTCCAATATGTTCTTAATGTGTAATGTATGTTTATATAGCTGATCGTTATATTGGATGTTGTCTTTTTAACTGAAAGAAATAAAAGTTGAATTGAATCGAATTGAATTACTAGTATTCCATATTTTTCTTCCAACGAGCCTGTTCAGAACTGCTAGTATTTCTCGTTTTAGACAGGGAATCGGCTGTACCTCTTTAGGTAGTTAGGTTCCTAAAGCAAGGTGAAGTTTGTTTAATTGTATTCATTGAGCTACTGGAAATCGAAGACACAAAGTTTGTCAAATTTCTACTGTAATATTATTTTAAGATTTGAAATCGTCTTTGTAAGGATTCGATATACAAATTATGATGGAAAACAATCATTAACTAAAATTACTTGTATTCTAAAGATTTAGCTCATTATCATTCTACACAGCTTGTATTCTCATTTTATTTCATTTTATTTCTAATCCTAACATCAGTTTACCAGATATTTAGAGTTTTGATTGAAAATGACAGCTTTGAGCATGTTAAGCCAACTACTCTTGGTTCCTAGACCATTGGTGGACATTGTTCCTAGCATACGACATAATTTGTGGTAATGAGTTAAACAAAATATCACAGAATCAAAAGAGCCATACACTTAAAAGCTTTAGAACGAAAATAGATCATATTCGATCCAAAAGATTTAGTAGGGAAATTATGAACAAAAAGCTATCATCAGAAAAAGGTATGAAGATCGATGGATGGGTTTAAAAAACAAACCCGTCTCCTCCATGGGGCAAACATCAGCCAGTCTCCCTATAAAGCAAGTCCAAATACAAGAATCAAGCACAAACAAAAAAGAGCCTACTAGTATTTCTTACATAGGATGTGAGAAACCTCCTTATGTTTCGAGACATTTCCGAAATCATATTAAAAATCGATTGAAGTCGAGGCTTCTCAAGAGCAGCCATGTTTTGATTAGGACATTCTGCTTCGGGGTGTTGGAAGATTTTTTTACAATTACATGATGCGTAAACCAATGAATCTGCTGGATTGGACGGACATATCCGAAGTTTAATCATAAAACTCAATACTTTTTAGGAAGTCAGAAAGTGACTCTTTTTACTCTTTTATCGATAACAGTACAAACACAACGGAAGTACAATATATATATCATGAATTTCATTAAGATAAAAAGGGGCACTCCTTTCTCTCGAAAGCAGAAATCTCCAAACAAATATTTCATACTAGTAAGGGACTGAAACAGGTCCGTACTATATCGATATAAATCGTTGTATGTAAATGTGTCTGGTATATATATATATATATATATATATATATATATATATATATAGCCGGTAAAGAACCAGAGTATACAATGTATCCATTACCATGTTGATGATAAATATTTCAATACAATTATCTTTGTTCAACAAATTCTTTTTCTTGCAAAGCAGAAGAACAAATTTTTAGAAAATATGTTGGATACGTCGAACTACCGCATAGAATCTGTTAGACATAAACTGTTCCATTCTTTTATCTGCGTTGTCCAAAAGCAAGACACCCAGCTAACATCAAATTATGGAGATGAAAGCTGAATGCCTAACACATAAAAGATGCGATGTAGCTGGTTGTGTCTTCCTGAATTCCAGTCGGAAATTGAATAAACCAATCTGTGAAACTTGCCCACAAAAAAAGGTCTTGACTAAACCAAGGTGTCTCGTGAGATACATGAAGAAATGCCATCTACAAGGAACACCGACCTGACATGAAATTTTACTGGCGAGGACCCGAACATGTTCTCTCATGATTTGATTATAGACCAGGTTCTAACTACGTTAGGTATAGTGTTCCTATCCCCACCCGGTACTCTTTCAAGGTTTCATTCCCAATCAACATGATCAATGTCTAAGTTTACGAATAAATTTGCTACCCATAGAAGAAGCTGGTTGTTGCTTCCCAACTGCAAATACCTTTCGAAAGCATTTCCTTTCAGTCTAGTCAATTTCATAATTGTAATTAGTTGAACAGTATACCAATGCTTTTTGTAAAGCCCCTTTCCAGTTGAAATATGTACATCAGCAAGGGCACAACTTGTTCACATAATTACAGTGTTTCATAACGGGGACAAACGTGCATTTGAGTTTATGTAGTTCAGATTGCTAAGGATTGTGGTGTACATCCATGCATGGTGATGGAGTATGAATGGAATTCACAATTGGAGCATAGAGAGTATATTATATGAGGATGATTATGTTTTTAAGTTAAATAAAATTCTACTCTCCAAATGCACTTTATCTTATATTATGATTATAAGGGACACGCCATTAGAATACGTGCTATTCTACTCGTTTCACACTTTGAGATTATTTTTTCAAGTAGCCTATATGCCTTACACTCCTTGCTAGTCTTAGCCATTCTTACTATTATAAACAGTACAGGTAGGCATATATCTCTGCAGTTCCAATTATAGAAACCCACCTAACCCAAGGGCAATATGTGCTTTTAAAATCTATACGCAGCTTATTTTACAAACATGAACTTTAACCGACGCTTCTTCGATTCCATGAAATGCATCACCCAGAACCACTACCATCTAGGGGGAAATATCTTTGGCAAACATCATAGGGAAGTGCAAGTTTGCCAACATTCACTTGGGAACTACACCGATCAACATGGATTACAAATAAATCCTATAAACGGGTCTAGGGATATGCCAGCAGGTCAAATTTGTCAACGCTGGTATAAATATTTTCTTTCTCTTTCACCAATTCGACTTTCCCTCTCAACCCTAATTTGCCAGGGACCCACGTCACGTGCGGTTAAGTTTAATCTGTGACGTCACAGCAGTTAAAAGCTAACGGATCGATACCGCGCCGTGCCTCGCATATATCGGTATTTTCATACTGCAATACCAACATGACATTTTGACTATGGGGACCGAACTGAACGTGACTGTGAAGGTAAAGAACCCCCCATCAAGGTTACTTGAAATAAGGTAGTAATTGGCATGAATGTGTGCGATTACTTGAGATGACGGAAATGCTGCCACATCAACAAATATACGTCAGATCCCTCTATTTCGCCTCTAATTTTCCCGACGCACCAATAAATTCGCACTTCAATTTGATTAAGAAAGGTAATGAGAAAGTCAGAAGAGTTGGAATGAGGTTTGGTTTTCATCTGGATTGTCGGCCTTAAGTCATGTACGTGACATTGTGGTAAAAAGCAGCTGTGCTATCTTGTTTAATGATCCTTCACCAAACTTGCCATGAGATACACTTTAGAAGGAAAACAAAACTTTACCGAATTGAAACCCAAATTGTGATATTATTGCACAATTACTCACGATTAGGAACATTGCTATATAGGGTAAATGCTTTAAATTGTTTTAATGACTATGAGTTAATTTAATCATGACGCTGATCATCACATTTGAAATGGGTGGTAATGAATAAACTTCCTAAACTTCACAATTAACTGATGAAGAATCTACAAGAGCGAGAAAAGTTTGATTGGATGTTTGATCCTAGAATTAGTGACAAATTCGTCTTGACGTGGGAAGAAATTGCATTATACACGAAGCGAAAGAACTGGAGCATATAATTTCACGATTGGCAAGTACAAAAGAGCCGACAGAGAAAAGAAGATTAGACGAAGCAGTTAAAACCCTCGTTTTTAATACATTCTTGTTCAAAGTTTTTCATGTTAAAGAGAGATCTCGTTTTAAATATATATTCTAATTTAATATCATTGATTTTAAGAGAAACTTGATAGTATAAACAGTATCCTTTAATGCTATCTCGATGCATATTTGAAACAAAGTATACTATTGTATATTTAATTTTTGACAGTGCCCAAAATAACCTGTAAAATAAAGGAATAAACAAAATTCTTAATCTTCAATCCTGGGCTGTGAATACACAAAAAGGCGAATATGAATATTTCATATTGCAAACCAATTATATCTTATCAACATGCATGCATAACTGTCTCTTTGTGTTATTATTATTAAGCTTGCCAGAAGCGTGGTATTATATATAATTGTTCTTGGAGATGTAACTACATATAGAAAAAGTTACTTTGTCTTAAATCTAATGTCTTATCAGCCTTATAAATAGGATTACACTACCAGTGCGGCAAGATTTTGTGGCTTCCAGAAGTGCACTTTAGAAAGATATATATATATTGCTTACATCTATTCACTTGATTCTTCTGATTCGTGATGCGGTTTAAAATGCATTACTCTACTTTCCGGAGGATAATATTTCCTTCTGGAAAACACAAATCATTTTAAGAAGTGGGTAAATTCATCATGATCACTTTGGCGACTTGCGGTATAGCTTCCCAGCGTAAACCACATTAACATCTCATGAGAGTCATGAGAGAGATAGATGTGGGGGTTTGCGAGCACTAAATCAGGTTCCATATAACATACACACCCAATGCAATGTTCCCCCACCTCCCTTCACTCACACACGCACTCACAGACACTTGAGATAAGGCGGTTAAGCAGTTTGTTTTGAAACGGGATAGCATCCGCGATCCCTTTCAGAAGGTGTTCATTACATCATGCTAAGCACCTGGAATCCTGGATAAACACATATATCTGGATGCATACGGCCTTCGTACCCGTTAAGGCATCTTTAAAAATGTATATTTATATCTCATAGCACGTACTCATGACATATTCAACACTGTCTCATTACATGCATTGAGCTACTTTCAAGGGGTTACACATCGTGAAGTAATGCAATGTCAGAGCAAGATCTTTATGTCGTTTCTCTTATAAGTTCCTTCTTAATATGTGTTAATTAAAGGTAAACGTAGAGAGCCACGTCTGCATCTGGAGCATACGTGCTACCGAATCTAAATATATTTTCTCTTTTCAAAGGACGTGTAACTTTTGGGAATAATGGCTGTTATCATATGAAACACGGTTATGAGAGTAGCATGTTACTTCATCATTCCTGAACAAATCACGTGTGCTTTGCTGGTCTGTTTGATTTGTCTTCGGAGTTCTGCTTTTGGAGGTATAGTACGGGCTTATTTCTTTAACTATATCAACGGCCTGTGTGCGATTATACATTTGCATGCTTTAGTGGCCGTAAGGAAAACAGCAATAAAAGCATATCTTTATGAAATTGAAATTGGGGGCAAAAAACCCGTGTATATACCCATAAGCTTGCAAGAACAACCAGATGACTGCATTGATATTCTCTTTTAAAATAAACAATAAATACAAAATGGTACAGAGCAATCACAGCTGGTCGTGTGTTGTCTTTGTCTGTGCTGGCACCTGTTGGAGTAGCCAGTAAATTTGGTCGATTTCGCCATGTGTATATTGGGGTATTCAAATAAAAGAAATCGATATTTTCTATTAAAAAAAATGGCACGCATGATGATCCTACATTGCGAGATAATTATAACCACTCAAACAGTTTGATGGGAAAGTGCAAAGTAGTCGTCTGGGTCGAGGTATATGGATTTTTAATTAACCAGCAGTAGCGTTGGAAGGGTGTGTTAAATTTAAATTCTATTAATATTGTTATAAATGTTAATTCATATATGCCTACTCGTTAGAAAAAATACATCAAATTCACCAGGTTCGTGAAATTGCTTGTGTGAGAAAAGGTAGACAACAAGGTACAATGAACGTCGAATAAGGAATTATAAATACAAAACAAACAAAATTTCATTATCACGACCACCGTTGATATTTGAATTATGAAAATATTTCGAGAGCAAACGTTCTCATTTCCATCGATGAAATCAGTTCTTGTAATAATTATACCCAATTAAATTGGCCGTGAATTCTTTGTTTCTTCTCCATGATTATATATTCTAAACTTTCGGCAATTGAGAAACAGACTGTGCCTCCTGGAAAAGAAGTAAAAGAAGTGGTTTATTGAATATTTGGATATAAAGGGGAAAGGGCGAGAGTGTGACGACACAGCTTACGTAAAAAGATGGGAACATTTCTCTATTCAAGACCCTCAAGACAAGATTGTTACGATGACATTTGATACCATGGCTTTGGGTAAAATATCCTATTTCTTTCGTTTATGACGAAGGCAGATTGTAATCTATATTTTCATGCGTCTGCACCGGTGATTTTGCTCACTTTCCCTGTATGGTTCATGTGCAGGTTCATTCACCCATTTATTTATATTTCTCCATTTTCCAGTTCTCGTTAAAAAAGTAGAAGCAAAGAGGGAAGGATATAATGAGGATGTTGATTATACCACGGCGCTCTTTTATTTATTTTCCATGTGCGTTTTAGTTGCGTGGGTGTGTAAGCGTGGGTGCGTGTGTATGCTGAGTGTGTGTAGCGTGGGTGCGTGTGTATGCTGAGTGTGTGTAGCGTGTGTGTATGTTTACCATTTCCAGGTGCGCGACACGTTTATTTACTGTCGGAAACACTGAGCGCTCCAATTCGATTAGCTTTGATACGTGTGACAGCCTTCTCTGAGTCTCATCCACGCATGCATATACCAGTTCCCATCATTGCTGATAAGACCTGTCGCACTGATGAGCTTTCATTCCCTATATTAACCACGGGATCACGTGATCACCAATGGCGTGTTTCTTAATTTGGGTGATTGTGACCTTCATTACTTCGATATTAGAAACCTCTGATATGATAGCACCATTTCAAGGCATATGCACTTTGTGTCAGGGCAACGGGTCAATAAACAGATAATATATAAACATACGATGTTGCTTGCAAAGACAAATACGCAAATATATTTTAGAATGGTTTCCTCCAATATTGATCACAGTGAAGATATAGATTAACGAGTTTTCTTCAAACAGGTGTCGAGGTATGAATTGATTGTTTTAACTTTAAGTCCCCTGTGGTAAAATATAAACAAAATAATTTGCCACTCGCGATGGACGTTGGTAATGTAATATTAATCGAAAATCTTGAATTTCTAAAAGAGAGTACGGTTATTCAACTGATTTATCTGGGTGACCAATTAACGAAGTTCTAACCTCAGTTTTTTCCGATTTATTTTAATAAAAGGTTGTGTTTTGTTGTTGTCGTAAACCATATATATGCAGCATGAGAGACATACATGTAGGTGCAGCAAAACCACTGTGCATTATCTTCAATGTCAAATCTTGTAATTTGCCTGAACAGAATATGTACATGTGGCTGATTTGCATAATAATTATGGGATGAATACTATACAAAATTAGATTGCACATGGTGTGAGGGTGCTGAAAACCATCTATGAATAAGAGAGTATGATATATATTAAGAGCCTAGAAACTCTCCAGATGTCGCATAATCCTACCTCGGCGTTTTCATTACTGTATACTGTATTCCGGGGCAATAGTCAAAGGTATATTTTGTTCCATTATGTTATCCGCTGATTCAAACTTTCACATATACACCGATACGGGCGAATTTTCATGGATGTGAGCCCTCTACGTTTATCATTACACGCTGGGGGGCTTCTATCAGCTTGCGCTTTCATCTTGCATGCAACGATCATTGCTTTCTCACAGACAAACCACTTATTATTCCTTGTCGCTTTCGGACATTTCAACTTCATTTTGTCTAAATTTATTTCATTTACGATGGATGAATGGGTAGATGATGTCCGTCATTGGCGAGTTTTGCGTGCGTTTTCGGCAATCGAAGTTTGGGAGACGCCGTTGTAACGGTGTCCCACATATTCATTATCGTGTATGTTAACATGCAGATGATTTTATTGAATTGAAGAGAGTGAGAGACGGAATGATTTAGAGTTAGAATATAAATAATTCAAGGAATTTTAGCTAGCTGGAGCAGAGTTGTGAGTTCGATCTTACGGTACGGAGGCACTCTCACCACACCGCCAGTAGATGCGGGCCTAAGTACGAACGAGCTCTCGCTCATTCAACTTTCCCATTCAGGTGCTATCCAGAAGCCCCCCAGCTGCCCCCCAACTGTAGCGCCACTTACGGCGGCTTGCGTGGAAGGTCGCCCAAAGTGTATTTGTGTATATCTAATCTTCCTATGAAGTTGATAGCTCTACTGTTTATTGGATGAGGTGAAAAGTGAAAAAAAAAAATTCAATGTTAATTATGTTAAAGTCTATGATACTTGGTATCGATTTGGACATAACATGTCAAAATACCTTAGACATCCTCTTATACACAAGGCCCTAAGGCGTGTTGTGTTTCATTTGGCTGTTTAGTGTTTGCATCTTCAAATCATCTGTAGTATTCCAATGTTGCGTATCCCATTTCAATCTGATCCGTTCCTTGTTGGCAATAGATCACGACTACCTGGATTTTCTAAGTGCTATTCCGAATGCATCCGGTTAATATTTGCATAAACTGCTTCGAGGGAGGCATCCATATCAATCTAGAAATGTCGAACGGTACGTCTACCTTCACAAAGCAAACAAAACCTGCTTCCTCCTCAAACATTACAAAGGGTAACATGACACAAAGACACGAAAAGAAAATGTGCAGTGCAATTATCGTTAAATTGGGACAAAGATTTGATAATAAACCTTATATATCAAATAAAACGGGTCCTAGAATGCAAAATGTAGAATCCGAAATGCCATACATTTTGTCAAAATCTAAGATATGTGTCTTCAATTAACTAGGATATCATAGGCAAGAAAATAGAGAATCACATGAAAAGAACAAAGCATTGAAGAATCCCAGTATGCCACGATCGTAAAATAGATACAAATAAAATTTATAATATGCAAGAAAGAGGCAACAATAGTTTGAATAGCGTATGGGAGAATCGTATAAATTGAATTCGGGACACGACTGAACTGATTACATAATTAGGCTAAGTATAATATTAGTGTACAAGGTAATTGGTGATAAGTATTTCGTATATTGATTGACCTTTGACCTGATACCAGATCCGAGATTGCAGTGGCGCACATGAAACTTAAGATAGCTGACATTACATTAATGAATATTTAGAATGATCAGGTGAATTGAGTACACATTATACCTTGGATCAAATGTGTTTAGCAACAATAGCTTTTTATATTCCCTGTCATTTCAATCTTTTGGAATAGAAAAGGTAAATAATTTCTTGTATTGCTATTCCTGTGCATGAAGGCGAAGATGACACTGCAACATTAGTTGCAACTCTAGAACCAATTGTTGAGGCATTATTATGAAAACTTGCATCATGGATCATGCTGCTAGTATCGCTGAAAATATATAGATTTCTTTCAAATAACCTTGGATTGTCAATAGATATTACTTCGGCTAGACGAAGGACTAAAATTAGCTGGCAATATTTCACACGCTTTCGCATCGTACCTGTGAATACAATGATATATATCTGTTACAAAGTATTCCACTCTCATGGAAATTGACGTGTTTCCATACAATCATCGAAGTGACAGAATTGTATCTTATTATCAAATCAAGTCCAGCCACGCGTGTGCCTTGTTGAGAGTCATAACACGTATGCAAACAATTATTCACCAGGAAACAGGTACGTTTTCTCGCTCCATTGGAAACAATAATATATTATTCTGATTATATTCACAACCCTCGATATTTATATCTGGGGTTTCAGTGCCATGATTGATAACACTTTTCACAATTCATCTTTGCGATCGTTCAAAATGGTATGTGCGTATTATGATTTTGGCTGTGCGTGTAATCCATTATGAGTCTTATAAGGAAAAAAAATGAGTAAAAGCTAATTACCGTAAACAAGTTTACGTATTGAAATAAAGAACAGTTATAGATGTTTTGCAACTTGCAGGTGTGTTATTGCACTGTTTACTCGTCCATTCTAGAAATAAAAGGAATAATTACGTTTCAATATATTCGGAAATGAAATATACGACACTATTACGTATTACATAATGCGTTACCAGTATACATGACCAAAACTATACATATAGCAAGAACTTTTGATTTCAGATAATTGTCAATGAAATAATCAATCTCATTTTACTTGTATCGTATATGCACCTATGATATGGAAATGAAGCTTTTATTATTTTTTGTATTAAAGTGGTCTAGCAAATTTGCGTTTGCATTATACATGCACATAATATCATGCCCACGTTATAAACAAATACTGCGCACTTTAGTGTGCAATATGTACGGTTTGCAGTTGCACTTTCATCGATTCAAGGGGCTTAGCATCATGATACATTAATCTAAACAATTCTTAATTCCTAGGAGGGGAATGAAGACCTCGATGAAGGCGATAGCAAAGAAGAGGAGAGAAAGAGGTAGGAAAGAGTTGAGATGTCACTGTAAAATATGATAATTAGAAGAGAGGGAGAGAGAGAGGGGGAGGGAGAGAGAGAGAGAGAGATATATAGGGGGAGGGTAAATAACAAATAAAGGGGAAAAGGAGGGCCGAGACACCACAAGAAGAACATGAAAATAAAAAACAGACAGAGAGGGAGGGAGAGGGAAGGATAAAGATAGATTGATAAAGATTTGAGATACTTAAAGATAAAGGGAACGATTATAAAAATAGCAAAGAAGAGGAGAGAAAGAGGTAGGAAAGAGTTGAGATGTCACTGTAAAATATGATAATTAGAAGAGAGGGAGAGAGAGAGGGGGAGGGAGAGAGAGAGAGAGAGATATATAGGGGGAGGGTAAATAACAAATAAAGGGGAAAAGGAGGGCCGAGACACCACAAGAAGAACATGAAAATAAAAAACAGACAGAGAGGGAGGGAGAGGGAAGGATAAAGATAGATTGATAAAGATTTGAGATACTTAAAGATAAAGGGAACGATTATAAAAATACAGATGGACGGGTAGTTAGATATATCATGAAGATAATTATGGAAGTTACAGATAGACGAAATAACAACATGGGGATGAAGACAGATAGAGATTTATTTGGGTTTTTCATGTAAACATTTAATGATATATATACATGGAGAGAGAGAGAGAGAGAGAGAGAGAGAGGTACGAGTAGATGTTAAAGGTAAAGACCAGTATTGGAAACGCCCCAATTTCAAAAAATGAAATGGAAGCTGTCATTACCAATCATGTGAAAGAATATGTTTTGACTAAGACATGATGATAAAAAAATTGCCGGAAAACCGCCTACTAATTCATATATTTGGTAAATTTGTTTCTCTCATGGTCTTGTGAGAGTCCCATATACATCTTTCTGTGTATAGTGCTTGTAACTTTACGAAGAATGGGCCAAATTTCTTATCATTTTGATGATTCCAGAACCTTGCAGATGCTAGATGCTATATGATCAACCTTTTCTGATCGATTCCACAACGTTTCTTTCACAATGCAATCGCATGTTACTGGTCTTTACCTTTAATATAATTAGACAGGTATACAGACTGATACAGGCTGATGTTTCCTTGGGTATTATGCAGTTGTATAGAGGCGCAGTTAAAGGTAGTCAAATTTGTCATATTATTTAGACAGTAGTTAAAGAGAAGCCACAGAAGGACGAGAGTGTGAGAGAGAGAGAGAGAGAGAGAGAGAGAGAGAGAGAGAGAGAGAGAGAGGGGGGGGGGTGGAGAAGGGAGAAGGGATAGTTTGGGGAGGGGCTAAAGAGTTATAGTATGCCACAAATCTCTAATTATATAATCATGAAGATGTTAGTGAATTACGATTTCGTGATACGATAAATTGTTAAGTGTATTCAAAATATTTAAAAAAGATTCTCAATGCATGTTTCAAAGTGATTTCATAATTCATATGTCTAAAAAATCATTCTTCTAGCAAATTTACTGCGAAACTCTTTTATCTAGTTATTTTGCAGCCAAATGGTGTTTGAAACGACCAATTCGGCATGCCTCCAATAACTATTATATTTTTTTCCTTCAGATCTACATGTAGTACCTTTAACAAGGAGTAACCAGGTGGGACGGACAGATAATCACGATAACTGAATCAGAGAGCTCATTTTTTGATTGATTTTCTCAATTGAAATGGAACAATGACCACGTAATGAGATTATTCTCTCTCTCTCTCTCTCTCTCTATCTCAATTGAAAATTCAATTATTCCACAGTATGAAATTGCTGTCTAATAGTCTCATATTCGACGCTTATTCATGTTTGTGAAATAGAAATTGACGAAACACTGTCAAAATATGGATACATATTAATTTGTCAAGCTTATGTCTTGTAAAAACCACAAAAGAAAAAGAACGGGGTTGTTGTGGTACTGAGACAAAGCATTAGATACGTCGATTTATTTTTACATTATTAACAAGACTGCAATATGCACGATTTGGTTAATTAATTCGTAATCGAGAAAAATAATTATTTTTATCTTTTTGCATTATGAAAGGGACTTGTTATGCTTAATTTACATGATACCTTTTAACAATAAAATATGTGAGCCGACAGGATGCGTGGGTGGGTGGTTGCCTGTATGTGGAAGCGTTTCTTTCTTTACATTTATTCAAATCAGCGTAATATTTCCAGGCTAGATGAGTTCATGAATAAATTGAGTATCAATGTCACTGATTTTAAACAGGTTTCTGCAATATTTGCAGGAATACGTAATTGTATATTTTATCAGTTTTATGATACGAAAACCGAAATACACATCAATGATATATGTAGGGATATGGGATTAAAATGGTAAAGAATGTTTTGTTATATTGTAGATTAAAACATAATACATCATTGCATATCGTATAGCAACTCTTGTATACCTCGCATATGCCATGATGCATTTATAACTACGTCGTCTTCTTTTGCTAAAGTGCAACGCCGGAGACACATAATAAACACTTGACATGACACGTCATGACTGGTATATACAGAATCAGATGGGGAAACGATAGTGCATTCTAGTGCACAAAGGTCTTAGAAATCACTCCAACATATGTGGTGGAATACAGATTCCATATCTGTGCTGTCGTATACAGTATATTGATGGCGTTCTTATATCGGTTTTGAGTACACAAAACAGGTGGATGAATTCTGGGGTAAACACGCACGCAATGGGATTTAAAGGCGTCGCGCAAAGACTATACAGGCCATGGAAACTATTATTCCTAGTGTCGAAAAGCATGGAAAAGCAGTTTGATCATGTTAGGTAGTCAATTAAATTAAATATTATGGAGAAACTTGTTAAAGTCTTTAACGTGATATGCACTGTCAGAGAAAAAAGTTTACAGAAGTATTAAGGGCATGAAAGAAAAGTCCTCCGCAATGAAGCGACATATTTTTTACAAACAATATGTCACATCTTATATTTAAAATATTCAAATCAGGAAATACGTTCTCTGATTTTCACAGTTGTGACCATTTTGCAATTTATCTAGTAACAGGATTGGAGAAAAGTGTAAAGAACGAATGATATGTATTTGTACGTAAATTCAGGAGTTTACCAGTACTATAGAATTGTTATTGGTGCAGTAAAAAGCTATATCGTTTTTCTTTTCATCCAACTGCCAATATAATCTTTTGTTTTCCTCTCGTCCAAAGAATTAGTCTAAAAAGGATATTCCGAACGGATAAACATGTTGACATTGAAGTTCCACATGCATAACGGTACTTTGTTATTAAATGTATTTACGTGGGCTAAGAACTAGTTTAGGGGCTCAAACGTGACCCATTCTAAGCGACCGTGACAGTTGAAATATTTCCTTTATCATCCTAAAATTAGGCTTTTCTTCCAGTTAAAAACATTATTACGAGGGCTGCAAACGGGCCATGAAAAGAAAACGTGACAATTTCACGTTTTTATAAAGTTTCTAAAAAATACATTCCTTCCACTCTGGCCTACAGGTCCCAACAGTGTTGGAATGATGCGTGTTTAACAACTTAGCATGCTAACAATGTGCAATGGTGCATGTTTGATAATGCTTATTTTTCAATCATTATTGTTGTTCTTGCACCTAAACTTGGTAATAGACCATAATACTCTCAACACTGAAAAGCTAACTAATTAATAGAAGAATTAGGATAGTAAGATTTGTTTTCCTCCGGCAAAGGAATACAAACCATTGTCAAATAAGTAGAAAGGAAAGCTATTCTGATATGTCATTAAAAGACAAACGAGCTACAACGTTCAATAATGCATTACCACTGTAACATGGGCACTGAGGACATACCTCAGGATCACATTAATATCGGAAACAACAAATCAATCCGTCGAAAATTTCCCGCTATGCAGACAGAATTCTATTAGCAGAAGACGTAATGGGAGATTGATGACATCTGTATTGAAAGCGACCTTGGAAGGAATATGGAAGCAGCTCTGAATCCTCAAAATATTCATATAGCAGCACCTTTTAGCCTTTGTCGGGGTGAAATATTTAGCAGGGATTGGGTACAATCAACACCTCATGCACACCTTTATAGGTTCACATTTGAACTTAAATATTTTGTGTTTTAAAGGCCAACCGTCTAGCACATAACTATGCATCCTTTGAACAAAACTGCGCTGTTATAAAGAGGAGGCCAAACACCGCACCTTTTGAGGTAAACAAAAAGGTGTTTAAAAAGCACTTTGTTGTGGCATTTTAGATTTAAAAGGAAACAAAAGTATGGGATTAAGTGCTCCTTTAAAATATACTCATATTTACTGTTTCCGTTTGAAATCCTTTTGCAAACATGCATTATGCGAGTCTCAAAAGACTCGCTTCGTTGTCTGTGTGTATATCGGCGACGAGGAGTTGGCGACATTAAAACCACTGTAGCAGGAATAATTCAGATCATTCATTTAAAATCCCACGCGGTTATAATAACCACAGCAGATCATATTCTATCCGATATGCTCCTATAACCATCCTCGTTAGGCCAAGTTACATTTAAAATGATATGAGGTACTTTGTCGGGTACTACGGGGACTGTTATGTTTCACACGGAACCGTGCTTAAAGATAAACTTGAGTTGTGGTAAAAAAAAATATAAAAAAATTCTCACAGAATCTGACGAAACTTACAGTGAATAATCACGATTACAAATAAATGTCATTTGCCAAACAATTTTGGTAAGAAAATGTAATGAGCATAGAAAGATAAGGAATTCAAGGTTAGCTAGCCCCGACACCATTTGTGTAGTCCCATACACATCTTTCTGTGCACAGTGCTTGTTATTTTACCAAGACTGGGCTAAATTTATTATGTTTTTGATGACTCCAGAACCTTGCAGTACACACCAATACGTACATGCTACATGATCAACTTTTTCTGATCCATTCCACATCTTTTCTTTTACAATGCAATCGCATGACCAGAACTCAACTTTATCTTTAATTCTGTATTAAATGGTTAGGATCTTAATACCTCAAGATATTAAACATGATAAGGAATGCATCATGTGGACGGTGTATTATGATGTGGTATTCTATGGTAATGAATGGTTTTAAACAATCATTTTTAGACGGTAGGCATGTATGATAAAACTTGTTTTACTTCTAAATACAGTTAAGTGTAATGACAAGTGAATTTGTAGAGCTGATGTTATGAAATTACATTAACAAAATTAATAATCAGTTTCTGAGTTTTCACTATTTTCTGTGGTATTAAGATATACAACGAAAGAATGGAAGAGTTAGAGAGAAAGAGAGAGAGAGAGAGGGAGAGAGAGAGAGAGAGAGAGAGAGAGAGAGATTGTTAGAAAGAGATGAAGAGAGGAAGAAAGAAGAAGAGAAGAGGGAACAGAGAAATAAATAAATAGAGAGTGAAAGAGAGGTAGTTGAGTTATGGGGCAAGCATCGTTAGGCAATCTTTATAGAATATATACAAACAGGATATACTCGTTAGGGATGGTGCTCAATATGCATAAGGTCGTTACTAACAGTATGCTATATAGGTTAATGCATGTTATCCACCTGTAAAAAATGGTCATAAAAACTAACGATTTACAATTTAAAGGTAAAGACCAGTATTGGAAACGCCCCAATTTAAAAAAAAATGAAATGGAAGCTCTCATTACCAATCATGTGAAAGAATATGTTTTGACTAATACATGATACAAAATTTGCCGGGAAACCGCCTCCTAATTCATATATTTAGTAAATTTGTTTCTCTCATGGTCTTGTGAGAGATATAGGGTAGTCTCATATACATCTTTCTGTGTATAGTGGTTGTAACTTTACGAAGAATGGGCCAAATTTCTTATCATTTTGATGATTCCAGAACCTTGCAGATGCTAGATGCTAGATGATCAACCTTTTCTGATCGATTCCACAACGTTTCTTTCACAATGCAATCGCATGACCATTACTGGTCTTTACCTTTAAGCATACATGTAGGTCTACCTTCACTCGAAATGTTTTTCTTCATTTTTCTTATAATGATTCGGGTTCATCGAGGAGATGACACCAGTGTATGTGATTTCACTAATAAAGTTACCCACACTGTATCTGTATTGACTAAAGAAATATCACAAATTAATATTCGATATTTACATATGATCATCGAATTGTGTTTTTATTGAGTGTAAACGAAATATCTATGAAATTGGGAAAACATTCACAACGTCCACTAAATGACATTAGTGTTGATCCATAATCAGAATAATTTCAAAAATGTCAAACGAACTTCAACCCTTGTCGCCTATGATATTACTTTTGATAACCTTTCAGACCGACTTTAACGTGTACTTTCAAAGGTGAACGAATAACTAATCAAAAGAAACTGATATAGGTTACGCCAATCATGAAGAAATATCTAATGATTTGAATTGCAAGTGAGAGGGTTGTCCTAGACATGAAGCAACCTTGCATTGATGATATCAAAAGCAATACGAACAGATCTTTATGAGCAAAGTTGTAAACGTGTATATATGCAAAACCGGTTTGTCAATGTGAGATCGAGGCACAACGAAAGAGAAAGACGATGTCTGATAGCTCATAGCATGATGAACTCAATCTTTATTAAGATCATATTTTACAAGATGCTACTCTTCCGCAACCATAAGTACACAGGAAATTGCATTTTGATGTCTATCTGGATAGAGAGACCTTGTGACCGGGTCACACGGCAAATTGCATTTTGGATCTTAAAGGGAGATGGGGTTTGGTAAGGGACTGGAGAAGGGGAGAGAGAGGGAGGGGGAGAGGGATGCACATTTCCATTTTGTATCTAACTTGACGATGGAATATGGTATGTGTCGATGTGTTAAAATGAAGTATACATGTATACCCTGCTTCATGTAGTATCTCTCGTCTTCGTAGATAAAAACCCAGTGCCAATAATATTGCTTAAAGCATATTCATGTAAAATATATTAAGTTAGACAGATAGGAGAATGTGCTAAGCCGCAAAGCACACCTATTATTAACATTTGTTTAATTCAACATCTACTAACTATTTGTTATAGGTTTTTTTTTTGTCTTTCGTCTTGGTCTTTTTGTTCATCGTGGATTGACATTTCTTTAATTGCCATGGCAATCTATAAACAAAATTGTCTAAGCAATGAAAACATATGAAAAACACAACAACACTGACACTGAATACTCAATCCATTCCAACATGGATTGACAAATGAATAACTCTTTCAAACAATCACCCGATATGCCCTCGTCAATTCATCTAATGGCCAACCTAATTAGTAGTAAGTTCATCTTACCGTTCAACATCGTCAGTAGACCACCGACTGGGGACTTGACGTCTGGCTATCCTCACCGCATCCCCGATCGAGTGGGAGGCTGGTTGGGGCGAAGTGGCGTCGCGTTATATTACCAGGCGATACAAGCACAGTCAGAATCCGTCTTTCGCTTCAGGCCTACTCCTACACGGCAAGGTCTTGGGCATTGATAAGGGTTCATGAGCTCCAAGAAAGGGACTAAAAAACTGGAAAAACAGGTTACGACCTTGTATGATAGACGTGGTACACTTCACTTTATTGCGCTTGCATGGTTGTGGATCTCTCTACCTGAGGAAGTGAAACCACGTACTGACAGCTCTGTATACTTGATTAGCCTACTCTTCTCCGCGTGCATTTGAAAGGTGCTATTTTGGGCGAAGCCTGAATGGCGTTTGCGCATGTACGCCGCATAATAGCAATATAGATTGTGCATTGTACTCGCGGCACTGAATACCCCAACTTCTAATCTCTCTCACTCTCTCTCTCTCTCTCTCTCTCTCTCTCTCTTTCTCTCTCTATTACTTTTCCTCTATATCACATTGCCATATCTTATCTCTCTCATTCGCCCTCTTTATTTTCTCTGCTTTTTCTTCCTTTCTCTCTCTCTATCTCTCTCTCTTTCCTTTCCCCTATGTATTATCTCTTTTTTTAAAACTTTATTTCCGTATGAATCCATCCCCTCTATGTTATTTCCATCAACCCCTCTCTTACTCTCTCTCTCTCTCTCTATCTATCTTTTTGTATATAATATATGTATAGGTTATATATATTTATATATATTCCATATTAATTTCACGTGCTGGCATAAGTTGACGCAAACAATGATGAAGTAGAGAGAATTCATGCTTTAAGTGCTGTACCCCTTCCAATATTCCCCTCTTTTTTTTCTCCGTCCTTCTTTCGTTTCTTCTGATGTATTCCTCCCTCTCTCTTGATAAATCCCTTCTTGAGCACATGAAAGCTCTGAGCAGCTCGATAACACCCGAATGTACCTGGTCACACGTCATCTCGGCTGTCACCTGTCTGCTGACGGAGTGTGACTCGATGTGTTATTAATGTCTTTAAGTGTATATGCCACTGCCCTGTCACTCTGTTAAGAGTAATGTCACATCGATACTTCACTTTCTTTTCTCTAATATGCACAATAACAGGGTCGTACGATGTGAGTTTTATTCATTTATTTTATTTGACCCGTTGGAACCAGCAGTGATACTATTAAAAAGAAAACGCCAACTATTTAGAAAATCCATTGACTGTGTGATATATCTTTATACGATTTATGTTCAACAAATATTTATGTTTTTACACAATGTACACAATTCTTCAATTCAGCCATCTGGCTGCAAATGAATTTTCAATAAAACCATTACCATTACCATTACCACTACCATTTCTAAGACGGAAAACACTTTATCGAATATATAGCTTCGATGCAAATAATAAAGAAAAAATTGTAACGATTGTTAAAAAAACAAACATGCTTTTTGTTGTTGCCATAGAAAAGGCAAGGCAAATGAGACAAATTGAACAAACATAATAGTCTTGATGTTACCTGCATGAAGAACATTCAGTTTGCCTACTATACGACCATCACTCTGCAGATCCCCTTTCAATCCGGATCCACTAGTGGTTGAGAGGAAAGCATCAAAACACACAAACGCACACGCACGCACGCACTCACACAAAATATAACCTGTATTGTATTTATTAAACTTCATTGATGTCCATCGATATTCTGTTTAAAAGCATATGAATCAATTTACAATGTAATGTAACAAATCAATATTCTGTTTGGAAACATATATATCATATAAATCAATTTACAATGTAGTGTTTATAGCAAAACAAAGGAAAATTATATCCAGCAGAAACACTCTTTTTTTTTCTTTTTGTAATAACATGACATAATTCATATAGTAAATAACATTATTTACCATAATACATCCGAATATTTAGATATATAAAACTTACTACAGCAAGTTTCTAAATAAATTATAACTCATGCCATACAAAATAGGTAAATGAGGTAAATGAGTTAAATGAAAATATAATATCAACAGGGAGAGAGAGAGAGAGAGAGAGAGAGAGAGAGAGGGAGAGAGATAGAGAGAAAGAGCAAGAGAGAAAAAAGATTGGGAGGTAGATTGACAGAATACAGTAATTGTTTTACCATTGAATACTTTTCCATTATTTTATTCAACCAACGCCAAACAAAGAAAAAATCTAGGGATCTCATATACGTCAACTCGGTTCGAGGTGAATCAAAATGGCCTTCAGACGCGAGAAAATGAGGAAATGATTTGCGAAATCACCGCATCATATTCTAAGAATGATCTCCTTTGAATGATGTTTCTTGTAATTGAAATGTGCGGTTTCATGAGCAATGTATTTTATAAAATTGTGTAAGGACAGAATAGAAAGAGATAGAGAGAGAGAGGGAGGGAGAGAGAAAGAGAGATGGAGAGAGAGAGAGAGAGAGAGGGTAGACATGATTATTTGCCGAAGTATTTTCAATAGTCAGACTTTCATGGTAATGTATTAACTAGAATAAGACTTAAATAGAGAGAATGGAAATGAATAGAACCACCGAAATACAGTGAGTCCCAGAAAAAACGAAACCGAGAAGTATCGATGTTCTATCATAACTTAATCACAACCATAATTAACGAATGATACATATTTGGAAAGCTTAGAGTCTCCAATTTCATTTGATGCTACTCAGATAATGCATATTTTACGCATAAGTGATTAAAAGCAATTTGAAGGAAGGAAACCAAAAAGACATTTGGCGGGCGGTATCTGATTTTCGAAGAAAAATTCACATTTCTAGAAAGTTGAGTTTCTGCCCTTTCATATGACACCTCAATCAGGAAAAATGAGCGAGGAATCACAAAGTTCTGTTTGTTTAAAGTTGTGCTTGCATTTCCATAATTTTATTAAACGAATTCGTTTTCACTGGCTGCCTGCCGTATCAATAAACGAAATTAACAAAAGACTTAACTCCGTTTCGTTGACAATCAGCCGTAGACGAGAGTCTTCATGCATGGCTGATTGTCAACGAAACGGAGTTAAGTCTTTTGTCAAATCTGCTTTTTGCTACGGCAGGCACCCAGTTAAAACGAATTCGTTTGTTAAAATTATGAAAATGTAAGGGCTACTTTAAACAAACAGAACTTTGTTATTCCTGGCTCATTTTTCTTGATTGAGGTATCATATGAAAGAGCAGAAAATGAACTTTCTAGAAATATGAATTTTTCTTCGAAATTCAGATACAGCCCGCCAAATGTCTTTTTGGTTTTCTTCCTTCAAATTATTTTTAATCACTCATGCGTGTCATATGCATCACGTGAGTAGCATAAAATGAAAGAGGAGACTCTAAGCTTTCCAAATATGTATCATTCATTAATTATGGTTGTGATTAAGTTATGATAAAACATCGATACTTCTCGGTTTCGTTTTTTCTGGGACGCACTGTATAATAACTTCAGAACATTGTGCATTACACTTTCTATAGTGGTCTTGCAAACATTCATTGTACATTATGTTTAAACAGATGATTTTAAACTAGTCTTTTCTAATATTAATGTGTTTTATTGACTTCGTATGATTAAATGCTTGACAATCCCAATGAAATATAAAAAATTAAAAAAATGTTTAAAAAAAGAAATCCGCCCGCCCGCCCGCCCATACTATAGGAAAGCTTCTTTTTTTGGAGGGAGGGGGGGGGGGGGGGGGGGGGTAGGGCCTAAGTATTCATGTAGGCAGCATTGTTATTGATATTTCTGATGTCTTCTTGTATTTTTATGTTGACAACAATATCGGCATAATACGAATATAGGAAGATAGCGCTCTATTTTAAGTAATATGCCTTGTTTTTCCTTGGGGCTGTTGAATATCTAGGTTAAACAAGGAAATTAGTATCGACATGATGTCCTGATTTCATCTCAGCTACAGACTTGAACAGAATTCGCTTATCTCTTCTTAGAATGTCCCCTTGATCGCTCTACTTTACCTGGCAACATGCAAAGATAAAGTATTTACGCATTTTCTTAAGGTCTTTTCTTCAAGTCCTTCTTTCTTTGGAACGTGTCGCCCCTCGGTCTGCTAATCATAGTCCACATCAAGAACAGGATGATGCAGTGAGCAGTTACCATGGTAACACGGTTATCACCACCCTAAAGTTAAAGATGCAATCCAGATCTGTGGCAGGGTCTATGAAATAGGATCATAAACCGACCAAGGAATCAATACCTCCTCCCATTGGAGAAAAGATAGTGCAATCGAAAGTAATCCTTTTAGGGAAAAAAATAAGTGACATTTTATCTGCTTGTAGATTTCGATTTTTTTCTCTTTTTCTTAAAAATTGACCCAGTTGCATTTCTGCGAATAATAGCTCAATCAATCTCATTCTCTGTATCCCATTTTCCCCTACATAATGATGGTTTTTCTATCTATTGTTCTTCATTCTTGCCCATTTTATCTTTTGTAAAGCTCTTATTATCTTTCTTCCACCCCCTCTATTCCTTTATCTGTATCCTTTTTTCCCCAGCATTCTTTCTTTCTCTCTGCTTCCTTTTATTCAAATCTCTCTCTCTCTCTCTTGATCATATCTCGTTTTCTCTACCTCTCTCTTTCTCTCTGTATTTCTCTTTGTCTCTCTCTCTCTCTTCTCATTTCTCTTCTTTCTTCTTTTCTCTCTTCTACCTCGCTCTTTTTCTTTCTTAATCCTGTTTTCCTTCATTATACTTCTCATAAAAATCCAAGACTTTTGTCATCTCTACGATGCGCTTTATATACGTATCTTTCATATCACATACATAAAAGTCGGCAAAATTTCCTTTTCTAGAGAATTCTGTTATAAAGTAGATAAATCCCAGTTCGAATTCATAGTCCATTTTGCAAACTTGAAGCTCATGAATATAAAATAAGGAGTTCTTGGAATCGTTTTCATATCATGATCGCCAGTGCCTGCTTGAAAGCCGCTCCGGATGTAAATTTCCTTTTTTGTTTTTATTATCATAATTTTCAAAGGAGTTCGTATCAAGTACTATTTATTTGTGCTGCTGCATTGACAATGATATTTATACCTAAAACTGAAATTCCCTCTCCTTCCAAAACCACAGCATGATATACTTTTGACCAAATACGTTATATTAGTTATATATGTATGATGGCAATGCAAATCGTTGGTAACGTTGATTTTCAGTGACTCAAAGACTTATTAGTATTATGAGCAGCAACAGTAGTAAATAATTGTAGTAGTAAAGTATTAATATAGGTATTAGTAGAAGGAAGTATTGATGAAAGTAATAGCATTTTATTTTTGTTGTCGCACATTTATTTATTTGGTATTATTTCAAAAGGGTAGCAAAGTCAGTACTTATATTCTTGGGGGCATTGCATAACGTAAAGAATACAGAAGACATAAATGCACGTATTAGTTACAGGGTGAAATGATAATCAGGATGTTTTTTTCCAGGAAATTTAAACAAAACAAACAAGAAATCAACTCAAAATGACCTATATTTATGAATCATGCTACTATTTTTTCATTAATATTTTCTACTTCTTACACTAACATTAGATTGCATACATTGTGGATTATGGACAATTGGAGAAACCCAAATACATAATACATGCGTATATATTTATATCCAGAAAATATAAATTAAAAACAATAATGAAATTCGATGGAACTTCATTTAGAATCTTCCAAGTTTAAAAAAAAAAAAACTTACAGTGTCTATGTTGATAAAAGTAAACAGTGGTATTCGAATATCCAATATATCTCAAATATATACAAGATACAAGATAACCTTACGATGTGTGTAAAGGCCTGCCTAACTATTTCTTTGACACTCACACAAACACACAAACCACACACGCACACTCACACGTACACGCCCACGCACATACCCCTCACACGCACACACACGCATATACCCCTTACTCGGACTATCTCTATGTCCTCTTCGCTATCGCTATCTCTCCCCGCCTCCTCTCTCTCTCCCTCTCTCTCTACATATTATATATATATATATATATATATATACAGTGCGTCCCAGAAAAAACGAAACCGAGAAGTATCGATGTTTTATCATAACTTAATCACAACCATAATTAATGAATGATACATATTTGGAAAGCTTAGAGTCTCCTCTTTCAGTTGATGCTACTCACGTGATGCATATTTTACGCATGAGTGATTAAAAGCAATTTGAAGGAAGGAAACCAAAAAGCAATTGGCGGGCGGTATCTGAATTTCGAAGAAAAATTCATATTTCTAGAAACCTCATTTTCTGCCCTTTCATATGACACCTCAATCAAGAAAAATGAGCCAGGAATAACAAAAGTTCTGTTTGTTTAAAGTAGCCCTTACATTTTCATGATTTTAACAAACGAATTCGTTTTCACTGGGTGCCTGCCGTAGCAAAAAGCAGATTTGACAAAAGACTTAACTCCGTTTCGTTGACAATCAGCCATGCATGAAGACTCTCGTCTACGGCTGATTGTCATCGAAACGGAGTTAAGTCTTTTGTTAATTTCGTTTATTGATACGGCAGGCAACCAGTGAAAACGAATTCGTTTAATAAAATCATGGAAATGCAAGCACTACTTCAAACAAACAGAACTTTGTCATTCCTCGCTCATCTTTCCTGATTAAGGTGTCATATTAAAGGGCAGAAACTCAACTTTCTAGAAATGTGAATTTTTCTTCAAAATTCAGATACCCCCCGCCAAATGTCTTTTTGGTTTCCTTCCTTCAAATTGCTTTTAATCACTCATGCGTGAAATATGCATCATATGAGTAGCATCACATGAAAGAGGAGACTCTAAGCTTTCCAAATAATTATGTATCATTCATTAATTATAGTTGTGATTAAGTTATGATAGAACATCGATACTTCTCGGTTTCGTTTTTTCTGGGACGCACTGTATTATAATGCAGTCATTTATTCTCATCTATATTTCTATCGATCTACCTAATATGCACTTTCTCTCTCTCTCTCTCTCTCTCTCTCTCTCTCTCTCTTTCTATCTCTACCTTTCTATCTCTACCTTTGTATGTATGTATGTATGTATATATCTCTCTATCTTAATCTCTATATCTATCTCTACATGAACCTCTTACATGCTCCTTCCGTCATTCTAAGCTGGAGACTCTCCCTCGAGTAACGTGCATGTTTGTGATGGCAGCTGCCACAATTTGAACAGGATGATCCGATGATGTGTAAAAAGGGGTCAATGACCCGTCGCATATGGACGGATCTTCCCGTTGGGACATTTCCTCACTTCTAGAGCCAGCCCTCTGGAATAACGTGATATCCATGTAGAAAATAAAATCCTTTCCAAAGCAGTTTGATTTCTTTCTTAGTCGAGATACCAAAACCAGATTGTGTTTCACGTGGGTGTATATAAATACTTCTTCCATTTCCTTTAAACTTTCCAAAGAGGCTGCTGGCGGCCAAGCTTATTATTGGCTCAAAAGTGCTGAGAGCTGTTTTCATGCAAGAGAACTTCAGAAAAAATAATGTAGATAAAGTTGCCCAAATAAAATGACAACAAATAACTTTAAACCACATCTTGAATTCCAATATTATTTTCAAAGTATGCTTGCTGCCTTAACAAACAAACCTTTGATTTATTTATACATTTTGAGTCTATCATATTGTCTTTGATGACAGATTAACAAGAAGTAAATGTTTTACGATTACATTTAACATGTCATATTATTATTATTTCATACATGTCGTGTATTTACAAACACACACTCTCTTCGTGTGGGTTTGTAAGGTATTTCTATTCGATGGACAGTTTGATCCCTTGCTGATTCGCTGCTACTCTGAGAGGAAAATAAATTAAATATGATACAGTGCATTAATTATTAGTATATTAAATCCCTCCTGTTTATGATAACATTTGCACGAGGCGTCATTTATTGCCTACGATTGCATCAGTGAACAGACCAAATGTTGCGTTGAATCACTGATACAGATGCTAATAGACTTCGCTGCTTTGAATAGCGCAAATAAGAACGCAATCGAAGTGACCCTCGTGTGGGACGGACACGACAGTGCTACCGGCGTTTAATCTGTATCAAAAAGGTGCACATTTGCACTACTTTTCTTATATGCCTGTAGTATTTGTCTTGCCCTCACTATGGTCTACATTGTGTTAGATAAATGGAATGTCACTGTCCTCTCTTACGATTGGGTAAAAGAGTGGAGCGCTGAAATCATGAAGTCATCCAATATCAAAGATTAGATCAAGCTCAAACGGCGGAAATCGAAATTGAATTCACCCAAACTTCCTCACTTCTACTACCGACAAAAGTACACGAAAACATTTTGACAAGAGGAGGGTATTTTAAGGAAAATGAAAGGTGTTCGCCTTCCTTCTCTTTTTCGGAGGTCCTATTAAACAATCCCATTCCAGCCTTAAGGCTACAGCGAAAACTACGAACCCCTCCCTACACACCCACCATTACACACACGCACGCACACACACACACGCACACAAAACGCATACACACTATTACCCCCTCTCTCTCCCTGTCTCTCTCTCCCTCTTTCTCTCTCTCTCTTTCTCTTTCTCTCTATCTCTCTCTCACACACACACACACACACACACACACGCACGCACACACACACACTTACTCGGATACTTCTCCCAGATGCCTTTTGATATCAAGTATAACCAAAAATAATCGAAAACTATTTTGGTAAAGGGCCATTAGTTGCCTTACTGATAACAGAAAGATATGAAATGGCGTGGGGGCTCAGTGTGTGTGCGTATGTGCGTGTGAGTGAGTATGTGCGTGTGTGTTTTGTGTGTGTGCGTGGGTAGGTGTGGGGGAGAGAGAGAGAGAGAGGGAGTATGGGAAGGAAGAGGAACAGACTATAGGATGTGAAATGAAGAGATTGCACATAGAGTTGGAGAAATAGAAGAGGGAGATTGAGTTAGAGAAGGAGGAGCTACTAACGACAGAGATGGACAGGGAAACAGGCAGAAAGAGAGAGCGAGAGAGATTGAAAAGAGGAGTGAGAAACAGCCACAGAGATATAGACAGAGGAGAGAGAGAGAGAGAAAGGAAAAGTACTACAAAAAGGTACTCTCACTAGTACCAGTATACGGATAAAAACTAAGACTCCGGCAGAAAGTTTGTTGATAGAAGGCATCCAAGATCGTTGTTGTTTTTTCCCCCGCTGTTGCCTGTTTTGCGCGGGAAAGCGGATATGTCGGTCACTTGGTCCGAGGAAACCGATCCGGGATCGATACCACTCAATGCGATCTGTCGGACAAGGGGGTCGAGAAATTGGGACAATCAGATTAGGGACAGAGGGGGCTGCCCCCATTAATTCTAAAGTTTATCTTCTATATCTGCATGATGTCAACGCAACTGTACAACATATTTACCTCGGCTACACAAACATGACAAAGAATATAATATTGCGGTTAGACTAAAACAGCCTAGATATTGGGAGAAAAGAGGCTAATGTGTGTATTGATACATCGGGGAATATTCTGCCCATAGCGAAAATTGATAAGGGTACGGTATGTGATATCTCGGTAATATTAGACAACAGTTCTTCGCTTACATTGCTCAGGTAGTATCTAATTTGCTTTATTCTAAATGTTAAGCAGTTTGCGATTCGGAGGTGGTCCCTGTGTTACTTTCTGAATTTGATATTAATCGAGTATTAAAACATTGTCTGTTGTGAAATATTATTTTATTATCTCAATAAGTCGTGTAGAAGAAACATAATTGCTTGATAAATTCCTTAATTCTTTCACCTTATTTTTCAACCTGAAGTGAACCCTCTTTGCATCTATTTTCCATTCGCTGAGAGCCAGAAGAAATTCCATTTCATATTACACCGTCTGATATAGTTCTGGCTTTAAAGCCCCTCGAAAGTGTCGGTTGAGATCCCCAAAAGTTTGATGGCCAAATTTCACTTAAATTGTATCATAATGTGAAAGAGGATGTCATTTAAAACACATTCTGCAAGGATTTAAATAAAAAATGTGTTTGAATACAATACAATACAATATTGAGGTTTTCTGCGTCCAACAGAAAACCCAAATTATGTATTCTTTTATCAATTTTTTTTGTCTTCAAACACATTTTTTCGAGGAAATGTTTGCAGAAGTGTCAAATGTGTCTTTATTGACACCTTCTTGCACAATATGGTACTATTTAAGTGAAATTTTGCCATCGAATGTTTGGCGAATTCTGGGCTCCCAACACTTTGGAGGGGTTTAAGCAGATTACGCATAGCTCACACGAGATAGAATTGCCCTCTTTTCTGAGTGTTTCTCAGACAGAACTTATAAACATTATATATTTTTGTTAAACCCTTACAAATACACTATAAAAAAAATAGTTCTCATCTTGAAAAGCAAGTTGTTGTATCCGATAAAGAAAAGTGTGATGACAGGTCGTCGCTTCTGTAGGGTTTGAGAGCATCGGGATTATCAATTAACTGAATTAGCAATGAATCAACCAAATTATACTGATACCTTTTATATGAAGATTTGTATATATTTCCAATCTAAACAAATTGTATCCTCGTGAAGCAAATTGCGCCTTGAAGTCCAAACGATTTTTTAAATATCTAATAGATTTATATATCAATTTTCTAATTGCCGCTGCTGCAGCCAAAATCGCCTTAAAGGTATAATATCAGCAAACTGAATAGATCAAAAGTCACGATTCTTATTCAGAATGGGTAGTGGTTTGCTGTCTACACAGTGACCCGTATTGCCAATGAAAATCTACAAAATGACGATATAACAGACTGAATATTTTAAGCAACAAAACGCCTTGTTTTTAATGTGATCTTAAAATAGCATGGAATGTCTTAGTAGTAAAAGAACCAGAAAATAACAAATAATGGGCAAACAAAAATGGAGAGAAAAAAGCGAGTGTCTAAGCAATGGGATCCCTGTATAAGGATATATGATATTTTCTTTTTACATTCTGTATTCTGCTTACAGGCAATATTGTTAGTCTAATATCTTCAGGCATTTTGTATCAATTTTTCTACTTCATCTTCTTCTTGTTATAAATGAAGCGTAAGAATTTTCATTAATCTTCATGCATTATAATTTTTTTTTAAATAAAAGTGAGTCTCTATAATTATTGCAGTGTACTCGTGGATATATACTCTTTCTAATTTGAAAACTTGAATACTTTTTCTTTCTGTTTGTTATACTTATTCAATATAATAAATAGAAAATTATTAGTTTAAATGCTTCACACAATTTACGCCATTTTCATTACGCCACTAATGTAAAAAATGTGGAAATACAGGTTCAACATGCGAATAGAAATTCAAACAAACACCAAAAAAAAATATAAAAAAACCAAATTACAAAATGAGTATCAAGTACGTGACGTTTTATATTAGGGGACCACATACCTCAAGGTATTTTGTTGCTTTTTGTGTGGATACCTAACACACTTTTTTTCTTCCAATAACTCTGTTCTGTAAAAGTTTGATGAATAATTGATGCTACCTTTAACATGTTCAAGAATAGCATAATTTCTCTAGAAACACATGTCGCCTCCGTCGTGATTAAAATCACACCGCCAACACACACACCCTTTGCACATTTTGATGATGTCCTCCAGCAGCGCTTACGAAGCGAGACCGTTCGGACATTGCTGGTCTGAACAAAAATGGGGAGATGGTGTCTGTTTTATCACTTTTCGAGACCCTCTCGAGAAGGAAAGTTTTCTAGGGCATTCACACGTCTCATGGTATTTTTGGTAGAACTTGATTAATATGTATTGAGACGAAAAGAGACTATACACATGTCAATGACGTCATTGGTGAGGGAAAAGAGGGAGAGCGAGAGAGAGAAAGGGGGATACATGGAGTGGAAGAGACTCTCTTTCCTTTTCACTCTCTCTCTCTCTCTCTCTCTCTCTCTCTCTCTCCTTCTCACCAAGCCTTTAAGCCATAACTAGCATCAAGGGGTGTTATCATATAATGTCCAGGTTTTCGAATGCTACTGATGACACAACCTTGCCTCTAGTCCTGTACATCGACAATTCCTTCTTTGTCGGATGCCCAAATCGAAAAGTCAAAAAGTCAAGTGTCTTGATTCAAAGTCAAACAGTTAAGTGTCCTGTTTCACTCGGAGGCACATGAACTTTCCCTGTCTCTAAATCCGTGTTTGCCCCGGCTTTAAAAAGCCATATGAAAGTGACCCCCGGGGGTGAGGAAAATGGCGAACCAACACGAACAAGCAATGCCCGTGCCGCAACATGAATCAACCTGGATTGAGCCGTGCACCAAGTAAAGGGGAGAACATGATTTGATTTTGTTTGTCGATACGGGAAACCCGGAGGAAGAGAAGGAGAAGAAGGAGAAGAAGGGGAAGAAGAAGGTGGAGTAAGAGGGGAAAGAGTTCCTCGCGAAATCTGTCTGGCGAATTCGCAGCCGACGATCGACGATAACCGAGTTATGCGCGACGGTATATCGATCGGACCCGCTAGAAGTGTGACTGCGTGACTGAACGTCTAAGAAACGGTCAACATTCCATGCTCTATGTGCAACATTGACATTTAACTTGCAGACGCCTTTCAGCTATGCTAGCAAAGTGTCATAATCAAAACCAGCTTGCTCAAGATAAGAAAATGTTACCCTTTTTCCCCTTTTCCTTCTTTTCGATTGAAGGGCCATCGATGTTGCTTTGGGTTCGTGTCCATATACCATGTACACAAGGCAGTCGTGAACTTGAATCGTACGTCATTGCTGTGAAGCAATTTTGTCTGAGTTGCCATGGTATTCCATCTTAAATAACTGGATATACATATTCATGGTATGCACATTTAGACACGACCCTGGACAGAGAATTAGGAGTACTTTCTTATTTATTTACTTTTCCGATAAACCTCTTCCATGACATTGTAATCCTTTTGCAATTTCATCTGTTGAAAGGCCAGGGAGGAATTAGCACTACAGATGGAATCTGGACTGTTTCAAGATGTAGTTTAGGTATCAGTGTATTTTCATAACGACTGTTTTGAAAGAACGTTTAAATTTCGCCACATAAAGCAACAGCACCAAAAACAAAACAAGATTTCGTTTCGTGAAGTTGATAGGTGGAAGAATCGGAGGGAAACATTCATTTTCATCGAGTTAGTCGAAATTCTGTATTTGGGGGATGAACTCGTCCCAAATAATTATTGGCCCCGTTGCATAAATCTGACCACTAATCACAAATTTGCCACCAATTTTAACTACATGAACACATTACTCAATAACCAATTAAATCATGGTTTCCATGGAACTTACCATATGAATGGTAAAGTTACCATCAATGCCGATAAAACATCCCAGCTGGCCCCATTTCACAAAACGTGTCATCAGTGACAAGTTTTAGTTATAAGCTATTTAGTAAAATCCTTGCATCTGATTGGTTATCAGCAGATTTTTCACTGATCATTGTCACTTGTCATTGAAAAAAGGCTTTGTAAAACGGGTCCCTGGGCTCTTCTTGCCACTGAGATTGAATTGACTATCATCTCATTAACATGATGACGATGTCTCTCATGTAATGATGCCTTGGATGATTGTTCATTCTTCCGGTAAGATGATGAGTCTTTATCCTCGCTCCACCACTCACTCCATTCCATGCATCTATCCTTCCATGGAGGAAGATCGAGCCGAGACAATGTAAGCAAGGATGAAATCAAGCTAACATAAAATGTTAATAACTCGTATCCAAGAGCGAAAATAATACCACCAGGAAAGACGCCGCAGGCGAATTTAAGAATGGCCGAGAGAATAATAGTAATAGATTTGCTTCAAAAGAGCATCGCAAACAAGAGAGAAAAATGGAGAAGAAATGGGAGAAAGGAGAAGGAAAATCTGAACTAAAGTGTAAAGAATTTTAAGGAGAAGGTAAAGGAAATTGGTCATTCTATTTTAATAATTGTTAGCGTTATGCAGCTTTCTGATAGTATCAACCCAATTTCATTTGAGATAATTTCTGAAGATCAAAGATCATTGCTGTATACATGTATATATCCCCCATACTGATATTTAAATCAAATACTGATATTTGGATGAAAACGAATGAGCTTTAGCTGCATACCATGCAACCTGTTTACTCTTCTTGAGTATCTTTTAAATCATATTTGAGTTTGAGTTTGAGTTTGAGTTTATTAACAACAAAAATAATCAACGTTACGTGTTATTTGTAACGTCGTTACATTTTCTTGTAGGCATATAATTTGGAAAATTGAAGAAGGATGAAGGTTTACATGAAATGTAATAGTAATTTTGTTTTTGAAAAAATTGGGACCAGACATTTACCTTTTTTTTTTTGCTCAAGGGAGGTGTGGGGGAAAGTTTAGGGGGAAAAGCGCTAACTATGCCACCCCCCCCCCCCCCCCACTGAGCGAAATATCGTCCGGGCGATTTCCAAATTTTCGGCGGGTCAAAAAAGAAACAATATAGAGTGCTCACTACTCTCTCCCCCCCCCCACCCCCCCCCCCCTCCCCTCCACTGGGCAAAATATTGGCAGACACGATTTTCAAATTTCCGGGGGCAAACAAATAAATAAAATGGTGCTCACACTATTCACTACCACTCAGCGAAATATCGGCCGGCACGATTTTCACATTTCAGCACACTAAATTTCAAATTTATTTCAAATTTGGGCCTGCCCATATTTCTATCGTTTCCATTTTATTGACGTGTTCATTAAGACCACATTTACTGCCGGTAATTATTAAGTTTGGATATTTATGTGATATTTGTCAATATACTAATCGAATCTTATATGAAATCGTTTGACAACCTGAAACCTGCCATAAAGCTTGAAAGCATTAGGAAACTGTATTTGTAACACGATCAAAAAGATCTATTCTAATCAGCTTATAAAGAAACCTCTTCATTTTTCCTAGAGTGCTTTTAAAACCGATGACGAAGCTACGAGCAGCATAGGGACTAGTGCCCCCCCCCAAAAAAAAAGACTAAATGGCGAAAAATAGAAACAAACTGACACTGACAGAGAAAGCGGAATATTAATATTATTAAGAGAGAGGGGGTTGGGCGAGTTGGTGAGGGAACATAAAAAGGTGTTGCAACGACCGCCTTCCACACCTTTAAAAATGCTACGAACCCCTTATTAATACCCTTCATGATTCATAGTTCTTTCACCCATAAATACGAGTGGCCCCTAATAAAACCGGTGCCCCCGCTCTGCCACTGTGTAAGACAATACCAAAGTCTAAAGGCACTTTTAAGAGATGTGAAAAGCGGGTCAAGAAAGAGATACCAATTCTCTATCGATTTGCTTGCCTATAATTATATCGCTCAATCTAGCTACACCAATACTAAACAAAGTGCAGTAAGTATCAAATGTTTCTTTAACTGTTGTCAAAAGTGCACAAGAACTGGGACGAGAAGTGGACTCTATACAGCCGTTATCATCTCGGTGGTATTGTGTTTGACAGTATAATTGGGCCAAGCTAACATCAAGCTTGCACTTTGAAGCGGGTGGTGAATAAAAGCTCTTGAATTATATAACGTTACTGTGTCAACCAAAAGTGGCGTAGCTACGAGGGGGCACGGGCACCCTACCCCTTCCCCCAAACGGCCAAAAAAAGGAAGAGTGAAAGTAAAAATAGAAACAGAGAGAGAGAGAGAGAGAGAGAGATGAGAACCATAAGAGTTAACCGCGAACTTTGTGATCCACAGTGCGTTGACGTATCCGCTAGACCACGACATCTCAAGCTGTATGCATAACGGTATAGTGAATAATTTAGATCCCCCAAAATGCAACCGAAAAGAGCAATTACATGTTTTTGAACTTATGCCCCGTACCCCAGTCATGAGAAACCTGAATCCGCCCCTACACCATGTACGTGGTTGGAAAAGAGCAAGCTTGAACATCTAGTTACCACCGCGTGTTCGTGTATTAAAACTAAATACTGTCTATTCATAAAGTCGATCTAGTTACCACTGCGTGTTCATGTATTAAAACTAAATACTGTCTATTCATAAAGTCAGGGCAGCACCCCTAAAAGGGCATCCCATAACACCTGAGCATCTGGGTGAAGCTTGAGCCTCGAGTGACGGCGGTAACGAGTCTCGATTGAGACGGCACGGAGATAGGATTCCATGCAATATGGTACTCCATGGAAATAAAATTTCGGCGGTAACCTCGTATCCCCCATTTTCAATAATCAGAATCTATTCTAAGAACGTAGGAGAACGATTAATCATCATGTCATTGAAGCATTAAAGTGCACCCATCGGCGTATTCAATATAAGGAGAAGGCCCTAGAGTACGCCAACCATGCATGCTCCCTTCCATTTGTTAAGGCCCCGACAGACCCAATAAAACCAGGGAGGTGTCCCTGGTAAAACTTGATTTGGCCGAGTCATCCGAGCGTTTGTTCAATCATATAAAGAGGCGCCACTCAATTTCCTTTATACCTGCATACTTGCTTGTGTATTTCTCATTATTTTGTTTTTACACTTTCTCATGCCAGCCAGGTTATAAAATTTTCCCTATAATTATATCGAATGGTATATTGTGCTAAGTATGTGCACTCCTCTTCATCCTCCTCAACTCCCCCTCTCACCCTGTCTGTCTCTCTTTGTGTACCTCTCCTTCTCTCTCTCTCTCTCTCTCTCTCTCTCTCTCTCTCTCTCGCTCTCTCTCTCTCCCCCTCTCTCTCTCTCATTCTCTCTTTTTCTCTCTCTAACACTTTCCCTCTCCCTCCTTGTGTCTTTCTCTCTCTATATCTACTCTTGTTCTCCACCCATCTTTCCCGGTTGGTTTTACCTCCGGCATTCCAAATCACATTGGCTTAGCTTGTCGCTGTAGATGAGGTGATTGAGATGGTTATCTCCTCTACCTGAGCCAGGCTTTCGAGTAGAGTTACGGATCCTCACTAGAACAAAACATGTGTCTCAGGTGTACACGAGGATTCTATCTCCTTTATTGCCTGGATTCGCTCAAAGGCAGTGGCGTAGTGAGATGGGGGGGGGGGGGAGGGGTATACGGGAGAAAGGGTGCGTGCTGTATCTGAGTATATATAGACCCCTTGCTATTTTATTATATCAAATGGTTTAAACTGGGCCTCCAAATAGGGAAGGGGGTGGGAGCTCATCGCGGGTTCACCCTATGCTGGACAGATACTAATTATTACAAGCTTTTCATGGCGCGGATCTCTAGTTCCCATACAGGGCTACATTGGATGTTGTCCGGAAAATGGATATATCCAATTCTACCGGATTTATCATGTTCTTGCTAATCGTCGCTAACGGCGGAGCTAAAGTATTTTTATAACAATATGAGAAGAAATTTGATAAGCCTAGGTTTATCATTTTTCCACAAAAAAGCGAAGATTATCGGAGGGGCGGCAAAAGAGAGACATCGAAAAACAGACAAGATGAAGACCAACATGATAAATGATTTAAGACGGAGACGAAGAGAGAGGCCTAAGAGTTAGGCATCGTCCTTCTTGATCGAGTTAAATGTTAAAGGCAAATACAAATCGAAGGGCAATATCGGAAAACATGGAGCGAAAGAGAAAGAGAAAGATGGGGGAAGGAGCTAGAGCAAGAGAGGAGAGTACAGTCCTCCATGATTACGTGAAAGGTTATTAGGTTAGGGGCTTGAATTCGTCTACCCCTAAGGACGATGATTAGATAGTGAAGGTGTTACGCAGGGTAGGGCGCTTCTCTCTCACATTACAACCTGTATAAGGCCCTGTGGTTTCATGTAACACGATACAATAGCGAAGCCGTAATGACACTGCTTTGGACTCATCTCTTGTTTCTGTAGGCGTCAGTTTTGATCAAGTATGTATAACTCGTGATTATGATGAACGCTTAGGTCTCCAGGTAGAACTGTTGAAGCTCCTAAATTTGGAGGAGTTTGGAGGTAAAACGTAAAAGAGAATCATTATGAAGACGGCCGTCATGCCACCCTACCCTCCATCACAATATTCAGCATTGAAGGTGTTTAACTTTAATATTCTCCCTCATGCACTAGTACAAATAAGATCCTAAATTGAGGGAGGGATGTTACTTTGTGAAATATATCCGAACGTCGTAAAGGCCTATGCACACACCCGTTGAAGTTTGAACACAATAAGGCGTCACTTTGATTGCGCCATTCGTTTGCAATCGATTTTTGTACAACTCCGTTCTTATAATGGCGCATGTCAAACATGACACCACGCACAGTCACTGACGCATTCCTACGTCAGAAAGTTGAGGCATCATAATCAACAGGGATATTTAGTGTGGCATCAAGGTGAAGACAATGTTAATTTATCAATGTATAGGCAAACAATAATTATACGAGAAATCGAAAATGACGTTGGCTTTGATTTTCTTCTGTTTTAAATATACCTAACATCAAACTGTCGTGAGTAATTTTCTTAAAAGAGTTTTGTTGGAGTACACTTTATTTCAAGTATATTCATAGCAAGTGACAATGTCACAACGTAGTCTAGTCATGTATTTCTATTTCATATACACAAGCAAAGTCAAAAGTCAAAGAAATTTCGATTAACTCCTCCGTCCCTGAAGAGCCATGTTTTGTTCATAAAGTATAAAAGCACTCAAAAACTTATGGAAATCCACGAGCGGGACATGGGTCTCGAGCTAAATAATGAATATAGGTTTTCATTGAAACAATTTTAAGACTAGGATTAGCCTTGTATAAAATGGAGAAGAAATTAAGTCTTGGTTTTAGATCAGATTATGCAGGATGTATAGTCAAGGAATACTTTTTTCTTCAAATTAGTATTATGTGCCTATTTTTGCCTAAATTGCCTATTTTGTCTTTATTCTATTTAGAAGATTCCAACTCACAAATCTCCTGCACTGTGGAATAGCGTCAGCGACCTGTTGGAAAAACATGGTCGGTCCTGTCATTGAAGAAAGGAAAAGAAAGAAAAAAGGGAGAAAGGGAAGTTCTTTCCTTATAGGACGGAAAGCCATACAGGGGCATTGCTAGACATTTAGTTTGAATGGAGGTGGTGAAGTCGCATCACTAGGCCTATTTGCCCCCAAGCAGGCGGAAATTCTCTTTAATACCAAGATAAGAAAAGCAAAGCATTTAAAAATGGGAGGGATTGGCTGGCTGTGGATGGTGCTGTCTTATTATTTAAACTGATTTGGGGTAAAAAGGATGAAATTGTGACAGATTTTTAACTTGCCAAAATCCCCACATTCTATTCTCAACGCCATGGTTAGCACCAGAATTCGATTAAAAACGATTTTCTCATCAAGTTGTAGCCTATAAGAAAGATTATGTTACTCGGTTATTTCGACGCGTTGAACTTGAAACTCATCTGCGGAGGAAGTTGATTAACGGTGAAATACGCGGCATACAGCTATTCCTCTCAGGGGAGAAGCTTGATTTTTCTGCAACAGAAACGCCAATTCTGGAGAGGGCGATTTCTATCTTGGGAAATCTTTCGGGCATGGATCTACATTTCGCTTCTTCTTAGTTTCAATTAATTCCCTCACGCCAGGAGTCATGTTTAGAAACTCGATCCCTGTTAGAAACAACTACCTTGCACGTGACCATGGAACGTCGTCAATACCAGATTGTTACACATTTATTAACCCATCAAACCCCATGGTGCGACGTTTCTATGATAGTCTGGTGTTGAGCGGCTTAAAGCGAAGCGCTCCGAAGCACTGTTAACCTGTATTTTGATGGGTATGTGAGGTAATACGACTATAGGTCTAGCGGTTATCAATGGGAAGACGTAACTTTCTTAGAAAGAAGGATTGCCAATGGGTGTAATCCATTTATAAAAATGAGTAACAAGCTAGGGGCCGCATAGGGGCGGAATGCTTCCATACGGGGGTGAAATGATGAATATAGGATAAAATTGGGCAATAGGTTGGGGCGCCGGGCCCCCCCCCCCCCCCCCACTTCGAGAACAGACGGACCCCTAGTCCAGCCTCTGTACCGTTTTCGTTTAGCGCACCCAATCAGCTGATAAAATAACACACCCTCAACGTTGAAAGTAGACCTAGCCATTCCTCTAAATCTGGGTCCTCTTGGGGATTGCGCGATCAGTGGAGAGACCGCGATGTGTGTGGGGGATAAAAAGAACGAACGGACTGAATCTGGACTAACGGACCCCATGCGTGTTAGTGTCCGGTAAAGGGGTACTTTTCGTGCGACAAAGTCCGGAGAATTGTAAAAAAAAGGGGTCTTTTAACTTTTCACCCGGAGTTTTTTTTAAAAGGGGGTGTTTTTTCTTTTTTTCCTCTCATCTCTTTGGACTCCTGAGAAATTATTCCGAATTTAGGGGGGTACATTGAGCATTTTTTTCATGAATTAGGGGGGTCTCCAAGGCAGGAAAAGCCCGCGAAAAGCCCGCGAAAGGGGGGGGGGGGGGGTTCGGAAATGTTGGCAGTCCTCAGATAGGGGGTGCTTTCAAAAAGAGGGAACAAGCATATGCGTACCCTAAATAACACTGAGTGTGGGGGGGGGGGGGGGGGGGGAGGCCGGGGCCGGGGGGTTTCTGACAAGCCGTCATTAGTCTGAGCTTTCACGGGGTTGTACCCCGGCTCCCCCTTCTGCTGGATACGCCACTCTTAACTCGCGCCCGAAAAAGTTCCAACACTCTCAGAGTAAATTGCTATGGACTTACCATTATTTACACCCAGAAAGTATCCGTAGAAAAAAGTTAATTGACAAATTAGCAGACGTTAAATTCGATTCAAATGAATCAACTCAATTATAATGTAATGGTTTATTCCTCATTGCTTCTAGCATATATTTTTCCAATGGGAAGATTAAAAAAAAGAGTAAAAGATGGATGGATGGAAAGAGGTGAGGGGGGGGGGGGGGTGAGGGGATCGTCGATGAGGCTCAAAACAAGCTTTGGCTGGAGAACAGCTATACACTGACCACTGAAGTTTTTATTGCAATGTCCCTTCGATCGATGTTGTTCAGCTTTGACGTAGCGGTCGGTAGAAATATATGGCGTCCAGCAAGAGATAGATTGCTGCCGCAAAAATGTGCACAGCTGCAGTGCAGTGAAAATAGCAGGTGAGAAAACCAAATATTCCTTTAAAAAAGCAACATTTAGATTGAATAAAAGCTTGTGGTATTTATCTGTAGTGGTATTCTCAGCTTATGATCATGGTACTGTCAATACGTAGTTGGAATGTGATGAATGGTTGTAATTATGTAATCAAATAGGAATAGCAGACGATACTTTATATAATAATGTTGCCTGTGGGCCTGTAGGATAGGCGTAGTCAGAGATGTGTACAGGGCAGTCCCAGTAGCTGCATTGTGTGTTAGAAGACTGCTTGTAAGGTATTCCTCAGAATGTGAAAATTAATCAAGTTTAAGCAACACAAACATAATTGTGGTAAATCCATACATAACTGACTACATAAAATATGTGCAGCTTAATGAACCATATCCAGGGAATAATTTTCCTCAAATTTTTTGATTAGCAATTTCAGCTGATGGATAAATATTTCAAATGAAATTCTGTACATTTCTATGGAAGAAAACTGCTACACAAAAGATATTTTGTATAGCAGTCTTGCAAAAATGCATAGCAAATTGTGATACCAGGAAAATTATTCCCTGATATCCATAGGATTGTCAAGAAATTTAGGGCTAACACACAGTCAGTATAACACTACGGCAGTACAGATGAGATGATTTTTTTGTTTTAATGTTTAAAAATTAAACAAACAAAAACAATATAAAAATATATATGCTCGCAGGTGACAGGGACACACATACTCTCTGTGACTTGTAGTGGCGCTAGTTCAGAATCATATCCAAACTTTGACCCGTGACTCTGGCATGGAGATACCCTAGTAATAATAGTAACATACCAAAAATCGCATACCGTACCGACGGTGGGGTGCGGGCGCGCGCGTGTGTGAAGTTAGCGACTGTAATCTCAGATCCTCATTAAATTCATGTAAGTAGAGTCTAGTTCACATTATGATGATGATCATGGTCATCATTACGATCGCTAACTTCTGAACTAGCGCCCTTGTCTTTGTAATGATCAAAATAGGACATTAAGTAAATGTTGTAGTCTAGTTAACACTTTACAGCCACTTAGCTTCCAATTTCATAACTCATTCCTTAAATATTTTCACTTTTTACTCAGATCATAAATCCATATTTTTACTGTTTGAACATAAGCAAAAGCATGAAACAAACAGAGTTTCCATGGAATATCAGTTTGCATTTTCTCTGTCTTGAAGTCAGATTGCCGCATCGCTGCACTGGCCTGCGGCCCCATGAACAAACATTGATGTAGAGCTCACATGGCGAGCGAGCTGATCTGAAACCCAACGGATTGAGCCAGTGTCATACGCTGAAGCTCCTCCCGCATGGGATCTGGCCGCAAACCACCCCCACAATATGCAGGCACAGAACTCGCCACTCATACAGAGCTATCAACGGTGTGACGCACACACTAAATAGTAATGACTGTAAAGTGTGATCGGACACGTTTGAGTTTGCAACACATGAAAAATCAAGATCAGAATCTGAAATTTTCTTTGAAACTAACTTGTATTTAATACAGCTTAGTTCAAGACCATGTTGCCTTAATAAAGAAATGCGAACAATTTTCTACAACAGCTACTGCAGTTTGTCTGTTATTTTAGTGTGTACCTTTTGTATGTGATACATGTACATGATATGCTGTGATGCCATTCATAATTTTAAATAATTTTGCAGTGCAACCGATGGCCCTGTTGCAACCCAGCAACCGGCTGCATGCAGCAGCCACTACACTTTACAATATAAACATGTTGCCGCATTGCTAGACCAAAAATAGTATATTTCACTTGGGGAGATGTGTATGTTATGCCACGTATACATGTATGTGTACGGGCATTTTTAGCAATACGGTAAGCTTGAACTTCTGCATTTAAGCTGTACCGGTATGTGAATCGGCTACAATGGGATTTGTATGCCCCAGTTGGGATTAGTCCAGTCAAAAACCATAGTTATGGAAGCAGAAAATAATGATTGAAAGTTATCATCTTGAAAATCCCAAATTTGTAGGAGAGTACCAGTATAGCTTTAGACTGCAAATTTTAACATTTTGGTACTGTCAATACAATATTCATAACAGAACTTTGACACTACAACTTTAAGATGACAAGCACTTCAGGAGAGCCTTCCATGACGGAAGGGAATGAGTCTTCAAGTTGTAGCAGTCCAAAGAAACATGTCTTGCTTGGCTGCACTGGGAGCGTAGCTGCTATTAAGATTCCTCTTCTAGTCCAGGAACTCTTGAAGACAAACCAAGTAAGTGATAACTTTTCATCCCTCGTGTACAACATCCTTAATTTGCACAGTAGGCATACGGTTGCACCATGTGAGAGCGGGGAGGGGGGGGGGGGGGGGGAGGGGATTGGGAAGTCCTGGAAAGGACTGTTGGTAATCTTTCTTTCTTGAGTCTGTGTGTAGTCCTGATAAAGACTGTTGGTAGTCTTGAAAAAAACTGTTGGTGATCTTTCTTGAGCTTATAGTTCTAAGGAGAACTCGGTTGGAGAGGATGGGTAGTAGGAGTGGCTCGACGTTTCAAACAGGTTGACTATCCGTCGTCAGGAGTGTAACCGGGGGTGCCACCATAAGCCTACTGTATATCTACATCATCATGAAAGCCTATACTTTTAATATCCCTAATTTGTCGGTTATACCGGCAAACCAACTCCAAAGTCCAAACATTCTTGGCTAGTTGTCGTAATGTAAATTCTTGTTTGGTCTGACGTTGGTCTGGTTGCGGTCTTATCTGTGTGACTCATTGTATGGAAGTTGCAAATCTATGCTAAAGGTGTATGCCCCACATATCTGATCATCCCTTTCTGCCAACCCCCCTATCAGTCTTTTTCTTTGGTATAACATGATGCAGCTCCAGAAACAATCAAGTTTGAAGAGCCAGACAAGGGCATTGTCTGACATGCAGTCATGAGGGGTATTTATAATAATAATAATAATAATAATAATACCTACTCAGTTTTTATATAGCGCTTATTAGAATCACTGCAAGCACAAAACATCAGGTCTTCTCACATTCCAGAGTTTTGTTGGAAGTTGTGAGGCAACTAATCATAAGCTTGATGAAGAACCTGAAATAAAAAAGTCTCCTCTGGAATGTTTTTTTGGAAACGCCCACCTCTCAAAAAATGAAATGGAACCTCTTATTACCAATCATGTGAAAGAATATTTTTTGACTAATACGTGATCATACAAATTTTGCTGAGAAACCGCCTACTAATTTATATTTTTGGTAAATTATCATATCTTTTTGGACTTGATAGATATAACGCACGTGTCGCGCACGTGTGGGGGGTAGTCCCATATACATCTTTCTGTGTACAGTGCTTGTAACTTTATCAAGACTGGGTCAAATTTCTTATTATTTTGATGATTTCAGAACCTTGCAGTACCCACCAATACTTATATGCTAGATGATCAACCTTTTCTGATCGATTCCACAACGTTTCTTTCACAATGCAGTCGCATGACCATAACTGGTCTTTCTCTTTAAACGCTGCATTTGGTAGAACTTGATGTCAGCTAGGTCAGATCCCTCACTTGCACTTTGCATCATCAGAACGAATTAGATACTTTAAAACCAGAAACTTTCATAATATTCAACTTTCACAAAGTTTACAAATGGTCATTTTCAAAGTAATTTTTTTTTTCTTCATGTTTTGTCAGCAACTTATATCACAGCATGACACTTTCACAAAGCTGAACAAGGTGCGAAATTCAGAAAAAAACTGTTAATGCATATGAATGTTCTGGTTTTACAGTAGGGGTGAAAAGTAATTTACAAATGTAGTTATTGAAAAGTTATCTTTGCTGTGAAAAATTCAAAGAGTAGAATGAAAAAAAACGAGAGATTAAATATCATATTGGCCTCAAGGAAATCTAGCTTTGTTTGTCAAAAGTCAAAAGCTTTTGTGAGGAAAACGGTCACTCGTCTCTTGGCACTCTGAGTGATGTGTTATTCTTAGTGAATAAGTAAATGTGAAAAAGTGTTGGATAACGTACATTTAGAATACATAAGAGACAAGGTTATCAAACGAAAGTGGTGACATTTAAAAGCAATCTTGATCATGCATCCATATTTGATGGAAATAAAGAGCATATTGCTAGCTGGTTTAAGTATGAATTCCCATGAGGGGCCCATATTTATTGCTGTCTGCCTTAAGAGCAGTTTGGTAACTAAGCTATATTTCTTTGAAGTTGGGAAATATGAAATGCAAAGCTTTATGACTTATCCTCTGGTGGGATGATACCGTAGGGGGAAATGGAGGAGATTAGGATGCGGTTGTCATAGGAATAAGGCAACAATGCCGCATCTTTTACTCCATTCCGAGAATGAGAGGATACAAGAATTATGTTGCGCAACTTAGGCAAGCTGTTTTTGTGAAATGTAGAATATATTGGATACATCACTTCCTGAAAATGTGTTTTTGCAAATAACTTCTTTCTTTATTTTATTTATATACAACATTTTTCTTTTCTTTTTTGTAAACTCATCACCTTCATAATCAATATTTCTTTATCACTCAATGTCCCTGTTTCTCTTTTGCCAATCTATACATACATCTTCCAATTATACTTTCTTTCACCGTCATGTTTTCTTCAGATATTTCTCTGCTCTCCCCTGTCATTTTTTTGACTGTCAGTTTACATGTTAGTAAACTCTCAGTAGATCTATATCAGTGCTTCAATACTTTGCTTGATTATGAATATTGTGTTTCTCCCTTATTAGTCATTGATATCTATCCATTATGGTTACAGTTTAGCTGTATGATAGCTGCCATCGGGATTATCTCTACAAGTAACAAGTAACAGCCATCTATTCTTCATTTAAACATAATAATCTAAAATATGAAACAATATATCATTTTACCCTTTCTTCTTGCTTGAACTATTTCTTTATTAGAAACAAGAATTTATTACCAATAACTGTCACAATATTTTAACATGCCATCATGATTAATTGCATTTTCAACTCATCAAAAAAAAATATATGAAAATATCTTCTTAGAAAAGAAAATGCAGATGACTTTTTTTCTTCTCTCAGTGCCAATGTAAGTGTACTTTTATGGAGCTCTGAGAAAAACTAGGTTAAGGTGTTGATGATGATCATCATCATGAATTCAATTTCATGGAAACTGAAAATGCCTCCAGCCACAGTGCTTGCCCATAACACCTTAAGAGTGCAGTTTTGTTGCATTTGAATGCTTCAAATAGAAGACATTATTCATACTAGGTAGGTTTTTAAAAAAAAATCACAATAGACTCCCCCTCCCCCCCCAATAGTACTTGCACTGAACATAGCATATTTTACTGTGCATTGATGAGTTTTTTTGTTTACACAACATTTCTACACTCGCCTCACCTACCCTCCCTGTATAGCTTCTTGAGTGAGTTGATACAGGGATTACTCCATCAAGTAATAAGTTTACATTTTCTTTAAATGTAAAGGCCATGCTCCTTGGTAATCTAAATATTTATGACCCATTGCTCCTTACTCCAAATAATATGTTTTCATTATTGTTAGACAGAACTTGCAAATTATACATGTATGTATTTTCGCATTAGTTTATAAAGACCTTTGTTGTTTTTTCTTCATATTTTAGCTTGTTCAATTCAATGAATTGAATTCAATATTAATTTGAGTCAAAGACTAAATTGTGCATGTTTTTACAGTGCAAGTATAATACAATACTAATACTGCAACAGTAATCAGACTAAATCGATTTACTGTTAAAGTGTTTCTGGCTTTCATCCTTAATAATGTGTAGAAATCAATCATATTTTTTGTCTGTTGCCTTTCTGTCTTGCATAATTCATAATATTCAGATTATATCATTACTTTCCATACTTTTAAAATGCTTTTAAAAACTTTTCTCTGAATGCCACATTACCAATCTAGGCTATCAATCATGATCTCTTCTCCTGAATGTTTTATTCTTGCTTTGGAAAGGATAGATTAACAGGCAGAGCAGATATAGTCTCCATAAATATTTAAGGGACGGAAATGTTATACAGACATAAATGCTGTGGGTGGTTGTTGGGATGAAGTGCTTTTAGACACAGTAAGCCCCTTGGCTCGCGCTGGTTAACGGGAAATCTTCTAGTAGCTCACTCGCCGATGTCAGTGACTTCTAGTGGCCTAGATAGAGGCCTCGACCAGCTCATAGCATGTTTAGACTACATGCAGTTCATATGAAACTTGTGTATGAAAGAAACGTGTAAAGAAACATTGTGTAAAGAATCATTGGAGAGGTGTCGTGGTCTAATGGATACGTCATCTGACTGAATCATACGATTTGCGGTCTAAAGTCCTTGAAGTTCAAAGTGGGCTTATGAAAATAACTTATTCAGTGCCAAAATGGAGTATAAAGAGTAACAAGAAATATGTGCCAAAGAAAATAGAAAGAAAATCGCTACTAAGAAGTCCCAAAACGAAAAAAAAGAGAACCCTTGTATAGTTTACAGGGATAAGGCACAAAAAAAAAGAGAGAGAGAGGGAGGGAGAGAAACAAAGAGAGATAAAGAGTAAAGAGAAAGAGAGTACAATCCCAGGTGAAGTTCTCCTCAGCATCTTACCAACGGATGCTGATGAAGAATGGGAAGGGGGGGGGGGTCAAATAGGGCATAAAAAAGAGGAGGAGTGGGGCAGTTTCTCTGTTCCTTCACCTTTAAAAGTGCAAGCCCAGGTGCAATTCTTCACAGCACCTTGCCAATAGGTGGCTATAGAATAAAAATGGAACAGGAGGCCGGGGGGGGGGGGGGGGGGGGGTAGAACGACTCTCTATTACTTCAAGGTGTGATGCAGCAAGCAAACTAGAACCTCGCTCACCTGGGTCAGATTGTCTGAATCTTAGCCAGCATCAAGCAAAAGGGCAAGGCTCGCTTGAGGCAGAGATTAAATGAACAAGACAAATATTGATCTGGGTAATTTCTGCTGAAAGTTCAACCCAACCAGAAAGGTTTCTCTACCTAATGTTTGTATCGTTTGTTACACATTTTTGCTACTGATGATGCTAAATCAGAATCCACTAGGGGACTAATTTGAATGGCTGCCATGACATTTTCGAAGTGAGGGCAACCTGGAGAAAATAGGACATCCTTTGTTAAAGTGTAGCCTTAAAGGAAAATAGGGTTCTTTCTCAATTAACTAACTAGTTGTAAATAGTTGAGTTATATTAATTAAATCTTAGATTAGATGATTAGAGTTATTATTTGTTGCCTCAATTATCTGAATAATTATATTTTCAAAGAAAAAGAAAATTTCTATTCAGTTTGTAAATTTAATTTGTCCTCATTATCTGCAATTACTCCCAACAAACGAGTCGCCCATCAGCATAATAATAATGTATAACTTTTAGGGAATGAAGGATAGAGAATTAGAGATGCACATTACTTTTTGTTTTTAAGAGGGGGGGGGGGGGGGGTCTGGGATTCTAGATATCAAGCCTTTGTAAGACTTCCATAAAGCTTCCTGTAAGCTGACCTGGAAATAGGCATTTAAAAGTAAGGCTGCATATTGCATTTTAATGCATAATTTATAAGACAATTCCCCATCTCACAAGTGTTGATATTCTTCCCTTCGAATTTGGAGAATCCATCAAATTTCTTTTTACTCGTTCAATTAGCAAATTACCTGATCCTTTCTTGGAGCGGCTTGTCCTGAATATTTTGTTCTGGCTGCAGGCGACAAGTATGACTTTTTCCGCAAACAGAGGCAGGAATTATTCGTTCTGGCTGTTTGGAGACGCATTAAAATGGAATAGAATGAAAATAGGAATTCTTGGAAAAACAAATAAAATCCGATGAAGGATTTTGAATTTATCAAAATCTTATTTAGATGAGATGTATAATACATAACAGTCTTTTGAATGAGTAATAGTGTTAAAGAGTAATGTACACATGTAGAGGCAGGAAAAGAATGTAGGATATTGGAAAATTGATGAATAAATTTCAAGTCGGTGAAAAGTCAAGAAAGAAAAAAGGATAGGTAGAGAATGATAGAGTAATACAAAGAGAAACACAGTGAGAGAGAGAGAGAGAGAGAGATAGAGAATGTGGTTGAGAATGAGGTTGAGAATAACGAAAACGCTTGATCATTTTGTCATACCAAGTAGAGCAGAATGATTGGATTATTTCAAGCATTACTTTCAAGTTCGATCAATAATGAGATATTTCTTTTAAATTGTGTTCATGTCATGAAAGCGTAGAAGAGGAAAATGGAAAAGGTTCCCATTGGAGCACCCTTTTGAGTGTCGTGACTTGAACATCAAACATTGAAAAGCCAAACCACCTTTCACTTTCTTTTATGGTCTATTTCTCATTTCTGTATTTGTGTCTGTTTTTATGGTTTTCATGATCATTTTTGTCAAATATCACAACGATAATGAGATCATGCAAAAAATGTACTGTAGATTCCATTTTGTGTATAGGTCGTTGGTAAAAGAGAGTTTTTAACATAAACATTTGATTACCGGAAGGATGAAATCAATTTTATTTAAAAACTTCAGTTGCCCCTAGTTTAATTCTTATTCATGCAAGATATTATACTTTTTAAAATAAATTTATTGTTTGTGGAGAGCCAGAGAGGTGTATACTGCTCTTCCACAACAAAACAGCATAACTGACATGTTAGTGTTTCTGAGATGTTGGAAGAAACATGCATTTCAATTTACTACCATATTAACTCTTAAGCTGCCACCCATACAATGCACCCAGTGCCACAGTGCTAATCTCCTGTGTGCCAAGTTAATTTTAAGGTTGGTTCAAGTGGTTGGTTGTAAATCTTTACAAAAATCAAATCGCTTAATTACTCGAGAAAATCCAATCTGACTGTTGTATACAAAGACGCGTAATCCAAAGCTGATAATCTGATGCACGCGATGGTACTTTCAATAGCGCTGTAAAAGCACTCAGCATGGTGCAATGGGCATGAACAATGACTGTTATTACATATGCTTGCTAGCGTGCACAAAGCAGACAAACGGTAGCGCGCTCGCGTGCATAAAGCACTATAACAATAGCGCGCTAGCAGTCTCATGGCAGGATATGAGTTAAAAGTGTTTTAATGTTTTTATTCAGTGTGATCTTATCAAAATAGTTCATTACAGTATTTTGTTAACCCTAAACTTAAGTTTAACATGTGTATGTTCTGAGTCCGATTCACACTAAATAACTCAATTTTTGCAAAGAATGTCATTTATGCTGTTTTGTCATTGAAGGGCAGTATAGTCTATGTCAAACGATGTGAGTAATGCCCTCCAGGCTCTCACTCAACAGTCAAAATTAGGCTAATAATTATCTTCTGTAATAAAATGATATCACTTTTTTCGTCTTTTGTCCTGACCATCAGATGGCATTAAGAAAAAAAGTCTTTATCCAAATATTTGTCTGCTTGTTTGTTTGTTTTATTTCCACTTTTTCATATCAATACAAAGAAACATACAAATGAATATAATGAATAACATGTAAGTTTGACAAAGTTTGTTTCTAGTTTAAATAAAAAGTTTCATACTGTTACAAAAGGAAAAAGCAGGAGACCACATGTCGTATAAAGCGTAAATGCTTGAACATGACCGTGGCCTCTGCCGAGTTAACAAAATAAAAGAACAACCCATGCAACTGCATTGTATTCAATGTTAAATAAGATATAAGTGAAGTGATTAAAAGTGAGCATGGCTGAATTAATTTTGAGTGAAAATAACAAAACAAATTTCGTGAAATATTTCGTGTTGAGAAGTGCATTTGTGCAAGGTGCAAAAAATTTAGCTTGGTGGAACAAAAAGAGACTAATACCGTGATATTAATTGTGTGTTGGTTTCAGTTACGGGTGATAATATTAAAATGTATGCAGGGTCCATTTCTGTTGACAAAGACAGAACAATTCAAGACATAACAAATTAGATAATTTTTTAATTTCTATGTAAGATCTAGTAAACTATACTGAGTGAAATTTGGTGATAAAGATGCATCTCATTTATGCATACATTGGAGATATTTTCATCCATTTGCTTTTGAATATATTCAGCTTTATTGGCACTACATGTCCATTTATACTTTGGATATAAATTTTGTTGGAAAAACATCCATTCTGGGGATGTGTTTCTCAACAGCTGATATTTTGTCTAGTCCCACTTAGTTGTGATCCCTTCACCTATCGAGTCTGGTTTCATAAAAGCTTTTATCGGTATCACAAGTTACTATAATTAAAGTAAGCTACTTGATACCTGATACTTGATGGAGTAATCCCTTTAGCAGCTCACTCAGGAAGCTATACCAGGGTGGTAAGTGAGATGGGTAGTTGCAAGGAGTGTTATGAAGTTCAGAAATGATGTGTAGACAAAGCACTTATCAATGCACAGTAAAATATATGCAAAGTCCAGTGCAAGTAAAATTTAAAAAATGAATTTGTATTGGCTGTGAGAGAATTATTCATAGATCTGTGGCAGTTCTTAATTTCTGAAATCAAACAAATATTTAGAGAACGATGGCAGTTGTTATTGACAACAAGTTTTATGTAAATGTAATCATGGCATTTTATTGGCTGTGAGATAAGTTGTCATACATCTGTGGCAGTCCTAATTTCTTGTCACTGATATTAAACAAGTTTCATGAAACAGGGCCTAGTTTTTATTATGATGCTTTGGGGATTCATCTCTTATGAATTTCAATGAGCAGCCAGACAGAAATATTTACAAAAGAGGAACATTTCTTTCCATCTCTCCATCTTACAATCCAGGCTCTAATCATCCATAAAACTCCAGAAATTGCTCCTTATAGATCCATAAATTGCGTGATAAAAAAAAATCATGAGTGTCCTTGTACTTGTACATGTACCTGTTGTGAAAGAGATGCTTCTCACTTTTCAAGTTTTGTATTGTCTGCAGAGATGTTTTTTTTTTTTGAAATCTAGGTCCATCTAGCGAAAACATGTTTTCTGAATCATTTTCCATGTGCACAAATTCTTCAATTTCCTTTTTCTTTCAATTTCCAATATTCAGTTGCAAATTTTATGGAAATTGCCTCTCTTTGCGAAATGAATGTCAGATTTCCCATGGACTTGATTGCCTTCGAGTAATATCATCTTCAATGTGAAGTCTGAACACTACTTTCAAAGCAGACAGGTGGTCTAAATTGCAACTATAAGACATTATAGATTTCTTGTTTAATATAATGATAATAATAAAAACAATATTATAAAGCGCAACATATCCATCTGTAGAGATGCTCAAGGCGCATACAAATAATTCAAATTAATATTCAACATACTTAAGATTAAAGAAATATTAAATGTTCACTTGCATTAGATAACACAACTTCATGGTGCCAAAGTACATTATACAATGTGGCACAGTGTGATTGTTTGATATGCCGTATACACTTCTGTTGTTTTTTATTCATTTGAAATGATCAACACCAAGTATAAAGGTGTTACATGTATGTTTATGTGATATTTTTGTGAAAAATCTTCTGGGGTCATAGTTAAATTGTTTTAGAATTAAGGCATAATTAAGATTAAGATGGATGGAGAAAAACCACCCCACAGAGTTGAAGGGTTTCAAGCTGAGAAGATATGTTGTTTTTTAATTTTTTAATCTTTAATCTTTTAATATTCTTTTAGTGTACTAAAATTTGCCTTGATTTTATGCATTTGTAATTTAAGACACATGACTCTTTAAAAGTGCAGGTGTTCTAGAGGAAAACTTGTTGGAGTTATTTCAACATTCTCAGTGCATCCAGGAATGGGAAAATTAAAGGAATCTACATTTGTATCCTGTGACTTCAGCTATTGGTAAAATAGAATCTTCATTCAAATTCCTTCCTGAAACCATTCAATTTGTAAGAACAAGCTAGAAGATGATTTAGTGCATTCAATCCCAGGCGGAGCATACGCTTACTTGGATGAGTTATTGAGATCATTTACAGGATTATGAATGATCATAATGTGTGTGAGTTTAGGATATCTCCCTCCAGAGATGCAGATACATTTAGTATTCTTAAAGATTGTTAATGGGAAGCGTTGAGGGCCCTTTGGTGTGTCCTTGACTGAAAACGAGCAATGATGGATCTGTAAATTATTTAAAGCAGGACTGCACTACTTGTAGCTCATTGCGCCCTCTATATAGCCAACAATGCCTAAGCGGTACCCGTTGATCCCCCATGGTCCCCTTTTCCTATGTTTATTGAGAGCTGATGTTATGAGATAACCACCTGCCAGTGACCACGCAGGGAGGTCTAATCCCTCCTGGCCAAACTAGTGCAGATAGGCTTAAAACAAATGTATTGCATGTGCTGTGATTCTCTCTGCTTTCAGAAGCATATTCAAATCCCAGGTCTTTGTACATGTATTCGTTGATATTGCTGGACAGGAAAAAAACTGTCTCTCTTATTTAATAGGAAGAGTTTAGGATGAATGATAAGGAAAAGAATTATTGTAATCTTTTCTAGATCTATGTGTCATTCATTTTTGTGAATAGCCATACTGTGCCCTGTAGGGTTGAAGTTGCTCATACCCATATTGTTTGCTAATTTGATCATGGTAATGGTAATGCAAAAAAAGGAAAAGAAAAAGGAAAATAATACTAAATAGAAATAAAGGATTTTTCATTTGAAACAGCCCTCTAGGTATTTTTTTCCTGTCAATTGTCATTCTCCAAACTCAACTTATTGCAATGACTCTATACAAGTCCCCTGCTGATAGCTAGAAGGCCATATATGCAAAATGATCCCAGTTAACGCCCCTTGGAATCACAGATAACATACACCGTTATTTCAATTTTTCACTTCAATCTTCCTCAAGCATCTATGACGACAACATAAAAAGAAAAGGAAAATGACAGGTCAGCTTTCCAGATAGGATACTTCATGGTCAAATTGGTAGTATCGTTTTTAGTATCGTTTGCATTATTGCATCTATCCATAATTAATTATGATTATGTAATAGATAATGATAGTCTCCCATAGCATCCAAGCTAGGAATAATTATATGAGAGTCATAAGCAGTTTTAGGCAGTATTCCAGCCCCGCCCCCGCCCTCGGTCCCCTACCTAAGTCTCAGCATATGTGACTAATTAAGAAATGTGTTATGTAGGCCTCTATATTTTTTTATGAGTATGAGTAAGGGAATTAAAATAAAATCACAGCTATGGAAATGATTAGGTTGGAAGGCCTTGTGTGTTTTAAAGGGATTATTTAACAATGTTAAATCTGAGATGCAGGGCCCTACGTGGTATCAGTGTCTGTGATATGGTGTTATATTGAAGCCCTAATAAAATTGGGCTTCAAAATGATCAAGAAGTACCTCAAAAAAGTAAAAACCTTTTAGTGACCGGTTTTACCCTTCTCTTTTCCCTTCTCTTTTCCCCCAATAGACTGTAGTGTTATGAAAACCATTTGGCAAACGCAAAAATTGATTTCGATTTTCAATCATAAATATCTTGATATTCAGACGGGGATCGGCTTGTAAAAGTCATGGGGTTCCTGACTGATCGACCTAAAGGTTTATAATTATCATTGCAGCATGAGCTAAATCAAGGATTTTTATAAAGGATCTTAGACAAAGTTACTGGATCCCTTTAAAGCATACATAGTATTCTACTCTTCTTGCTCCCTGACTTAATCATGCAGGGCTGCTACATGTAGGACTTCTGACATCTCCCTTAGGCGACAGCGTCATCCCAAGACAGCTAGATCATCAGCAATAATTGGACGGGTCATCTTGACCTTAATTAAATATCCTGGGCTATAGACGTAATAAGAATATCAACCATTCAGGGTCAATTGCCCAGGCTGATGGCACATAAATAGGAAAGGAATGTGACTGTAGCTGCTGAAAGTGTCCTTGAGAGAAGATTAAACCATCTCATCTGCAGTATAGATGTCGCAATCGTTATATAATTTTAATAATTATAATCATAATAAGCATAATCATCATCATCATCATCATCATCATCATCATCTTCATCATCATCTTCACTATCATCATCATCATCATCATCATCATCATCACTATCATCATAATCATCATCGTTATCATCCTGTATCAAATGGCATCACACGTGCCTCATGACTAAAATGCAAATTTGTCTATTCTCTAATATCTGCTTTCTCAATTATATTTTGATCTTTTGTTGATATATATATTTGAACAATATAAACGGAAAAAAGACTTGTAAGATGTTTGTCCATAACCTGACAGTATGCATGAGCTCTGATTGGTTCACCCTCCATTTGAAAAGGTTAATATAGAGCAGTGACTTTAATGTTGTAGACAATGGTAAATGGCTCTAAGCATTGTTAAGGATACTTATAAGCTCTTAATTTAAAGTTATTTATTCTTCACGACAATCTTAATTCAGTGTCAGTTATAACAGTTATTTCCCCAGGTCCCTTGACAATGAGCTTATGCAAAATAATTCCCCTTAGTCCCAGGTATGTAAAATTCATGAGGTTGGCCAGGAGACGGAAAAAACGTAGGCGCTGCATCTTGAGAGGCACGAATGTAATCTTGCTGAGGTAACCCTCGAGAGAGAGAGGAGCATGCCGAGCAAGAAATTTAAACACCTGTGTAGGCGGAACGACGGAACGTGATCAATTCCGTCTGACAGATGTACTTCAGACGTGCGGGGCAAACCAAATGTATGTTGACGAGGTTATTCGGTTTCACATACCTGTCGTTCACCTTGCGTTTGCTTTGGAGTTGAAATTGCACGCTTTGCATTTGCAGTGTTTGGGTTAGGGATTGACTTTCACGCAGAAGGCTGGTGGGAAATGCCTAGTGTGATGTTTTTATTGATTTCATCTATTTTGACTAGGTACACCCTAGGGCAGAGAGAGAGTTAAATAATTGATCTCTTTTCTTGATTGGCTGGAACGAAATGAAAACCGAAGTTGATTTAGAAGTTTATAAGATACTATCCAAACGTCAAACTTGAAAAAAACAACTTTCAAACTTTCTTCTATGTCCAAGGTAAGAAATACCAATTTCCCCTTCAACACACAAAATGAGAACATTACATTTATAAATGATTTTAATAGGCAATGAAATGTTGAAGTGAATAGAAATTAATATTACTTTATTCATAGACCCGTCTGGATCATAATTCAGACCTAAATATTCCCACAGGGGGTTTCAACATTTGCACAGACGTAAATTCAACATTCTTTTAACTACTGATCGACAAAAAATGTTATTCTTGTACATCATGCCTTGAAATCCAGTCATTTATGTTCTTGGATGGAAGGATGAGTTAATGGTTGAAAATAATATTTCTCCATATTATGGTCCTTTTATAAATTCTCTTTTACCTCATAATCAATTATCTCTCGAAAGGAGTATGTATGTGTTCACGCTTGGATGAACAGGAGGCATTGTTTGCGAGAGTGCAAAATTTGACTTGCACAAAACTATTAAAGTGAGAGAATGAATTGAATGCATCAAATGAGATGCATTGTATTTGCTTTTTGCAGAAACAAAGTCACACACACACGCACAATTATTTTTATTTTTGGATATTTTATATGTGTGGCATGATTGATTTTTTTTATAGATGTTGTTTGGATCTGCAAAGACCGAATTGATACCCAAATCCCAATTGTTTTATTCAAACATCACATGTATTGCTTTGGCGCAAGTCAATTTTTGCAATCCCTTGTTCATCCAAGCCTGAACACATATATGTACCACACAAACATGATACCAAATGATTTGGGATAAAACACTCTTTCTTAAGGTGTATAATAATTGACTGTTCATACATGATTTTAAAAATAATTACCAATTTTCTAGGTGTAAATTTTTTTTGACTCACACTGTAGGTAAACTAGTGCTAATAGATACACCCTTCTGGCTCTTAATAGCAGAACATGCATGCTGTGCTGTCCTCCAGCATGTTCTTATTATCTATCAATCAAGTTCTACTTTTTCATTTCGGTTTAAGATTATGTAGCCTTAACAAAACAGCTGCATGTTCAGAATAAATAACTATGCTGATTCCAAGTTTGTGAAACATGAGCAGCAATGCACTCGGAATGTTTGATGACGAGTGAGTTTGCTCAGTCTGCTGTTTGTCTAGTAGGATGTGCAAACTTTAATCCATATGATCTTGGTTGATGGACAGTCGACATATAGTTTAGCGCCAACGTGATTTGACATTTGCTCCAGAATCATTTATGCTTTGAAGTTAGTTTGGAATGGTCAAACACATAATGTTAGGCTCTCTCCAGGAGATTTGACCCACAGCGCCTAGCCCAAGTGTTTGGGACAATAGTTTAAAAAAAATTACAAGAGCAGAACCAATAAAACATGTATAATTGCTTATAGATCCTCCAAACCAATTTCCTTGGATGTTGGAAGATAATGCTTGACTCATTTCAGACCAAGAGTATAGCCTCACTATGAACATGACTGACAAAGAAAGCAGACAAAATATACAGTTCCTCGGGTAGACAAAGGAACATCCCTTCACTGCTATTATGTAAAAATGTATAGAACAGGTGTCACATACATAATTATTCACTTTTTACATAATAGCAGTGAAGGGATGTTCCTTTGTCTACCTAAGGAACTGTATATTTTGTCCGCTTTCTTTGTTAGTCATGTTCATAGTGCCTGTTCCTGCTGAAAAGCTTGTTCAAATCGATGTATCTATCCATGTCCCACTGCTTGGAAGCGGTTGGGATGACAATGAAATGGACCTTTAGACACAGGTTCACCATAAGCCTTGTAATATTTTAGATTTGTTGTAAATCTTGTGATATTTAATATTGGGACAAGAGTTGAAGCAGGAAATTTGACTAGTTTTAAAAGCATGTGCTATGCAATCACCAAAGTTACCTGTTTGGTATTCTAGTTTTTCGTGGAGCTTTATTGCGATTTACATAAAAAGTAAATATTATGTTTACTTGGCAAATGTTTTTTCATCCCAATAACCTTATTCGATAAATGCCCAATTTTTGTTATTACTAGTTCTTGTCAATATTGAAACAGTACCAATATTTGTACATAGTACCAAAGACTAATTTCCTTTTACGTTGTCCTTTGGTATTGCTCCCAAACTAAAGTACCGTAAATAACGTTGTATAAACCGCCCTCGTGTATTAACCGCACCCCTCTTTTTCGCCCTTAAAAAAAAAAAAAAAAAAAAAATTTTGCCGAGATTTTTTTTTTTTGTGTGTAAGATCATTACGGTACTGTAAATTAAAAAACAGTAGGGACCTAGGATAGAACCTTGTGGTACACCATGTAATAGAAAAAAAATTGGAGGAATTATTATTATAAACTACATATTGAGTTCTATCAGAAAGATTACTTTCAAACCAAGATGACAGACAAATTTGAGTGTTGTTCTAGTTTCCGAGTGGTGAGTCAACACACCGATTACCGAGCCGGGAGACATTGCCAGGCATAGCGCCAGGTGGAGGGGCATAAATTGAAACTTTAAAAAAAAAAAAAAAATTTTTTTTTTTTTTTTTTTTTTTTGGTGTACCGTGTATAAACCGCACCCCCGACTTTGAAATTTTTTCGGCGGCAAAAAAGTGCGGTTTATACACCGTTATATACGGTATGCATATTTAACCCTTTGACTGCTGAATTCTGTATTTCCTATTGGCTTAGTACAGGAACAACCCTGCTCCCGTAGGCAAAGGGTTAAGGGAGTTTTAAGAGTCTAGCAATGCAAACAAGCTCAACCGTGACCCTGCAGCTCAAACACGTTCAACCCAATATAGAGGTCCTTGTCTAAGCACACCGTATTGTGATGACATGTAGAAATTACACTGCCTGTGCATGCTGCATAACAAGTAGTCAGGTCTTTCTCTTAAAGTCAGTCACCTTAAAGTGCCAGCCTCAAATGTGCACCTCTATCAGTTCTTTAAAGTACAAGGGGGTAACATTATACCCTTAACTTAGCAGCAAAAAGCTGAAGCCTTTTTTGCATCAAAAGAACCCTGGCAAGTCGAAAAATCTATCCTTTAATTTGGGGCTCCATAAAACACCTCTCCTGTGGGCCTGGACAAAAAATAAAAAGGGCTCATTTGCACCAGACCAGTGTTTATATCTTACATTTCAGTAGAGGTGTCGTGGACAAGTGGATATGTCACCGGACTGTGGATCACAAAGTCCGCGGTTCTAGTCCCACTGCGGCACTAATGTCTTTTGGCAAGACATTAATCTACATTGGTCACTCTCCACCCAGGTGTTAAATGGGTACCTAAGCTAATGAGCTTAGATTAGCAAGTATGCGTTTGTAAAAATGACGCCTAGCTGGAATGCTCCCCAGGGAGTGGAGAATGTGCATACATTGTGTGTGGGTAAGCTTGAATCCGATGACCGGGGTAATAATATATATATCTGTAAAGCACTTTGAGAGGGCCTTCGGTCCTGAAAAGCGCTATATAAGAACTAGCTATCATTATTAATACTATTCAGGGAGATTTTGTCTGTGTGTGTGAGGGGGGGGGGACATCAAAATATTCCCTACTTCTTAGAATATTGTTGAAGTTTTAGTTGATGAGTTATTAACTTTAGATTCCTTGAAATTTACAACTGTCATTGGCTAATTCCTATTCTGTGTGTCAAAGTGTAACAACTTTCCTGTCAATTAATTTTAGCAGTCTTTTAAAACGTGATGCTGTAGCTCGAGAATGTGGGGGGGGGGGGGGGTAACATCAAAATAATCCCTAGTTCTTAGAATATTGTTGAAGTTGAAGTTGATGAGTTAACTTAATTTAGATTCCTTGTAATTTACAACTGTAATTGCTGACATCATTGGCTAATTCCTATTCCGTGTGTCAAAGCGTAACGATTTTCCCGTCGATTACTTTTAGCAGTCTTTTTAAAACGTGATGCTGTAGCTCGAGAATGTGGGGGGGGGGGGGGGGGGAGGGGTAACATAAAAATAATCCCTAGTTCTTAGAATATTGTTGAAGTTGAAGTTGATGAGTTAACTTAATTTAGATTCCTTGTAATTTACAACTGTAATTGCTGACATTATTGGCTTCTTATTGCTTCTGTCAAAGCATAATGACTTTCCTGTTGTTTACTTTTAGCAGTCTTTTAGAACGTGATGCTGTAGCTCGAGAATGTCCGACTCGATATTGAAGTATTATGTCCTTGTCTAAGCACTCCCTTGTGTGATGCAATGCAGAAGTTACGCTATGTATGCTGAATGTTAAGTACCGTATATTTTGAATCCCTCATATCAAGTCATTCACCCTAAACTAGCACCTTTTATTGCTCCTCCTTCAAACTCAAGCTAGTGTGTGCAAGAGTACAAGATTACATCTGTCATTCCAGAAAGAGAATGGAGCAAACTAAAAGAATATCCAAGAAGTATTATTGCTGCAGCACTGGTTTGCAACTTTTGAGGTCTTTTTGTGGTTTAGTTTCTTTTAAATATTTTTCTAATGTGAAATATAAAAAGATAAATGTGATATTATTTTATGCCAAAGAAAGAGGAAGTTTAACACATGGTACACATCTCTCCTCCCCGATGAATTGCATACAATGGATAACAAACAGTTCAGAAAGTTACATGAAGCAGAAAGGATAAGAAAAGGAATAGTACAGATTACAAGGGAGTAGAATAAGACAAATCAATATGGACATTAAATGAAAGATTTTGACATAAGATACATTTTCAATTTCTGTTGAAAATATATGCATAATAGGAAAGAGAATGATAGTAAACCCTTTATCTGCTTTTGTCGATGAATGGAACGCACAATGGGATGACACCATAGACTTATGTAACACACACCATGTATGTGTATATGTATACTGCAAAACAATTAGGTGATCAATCTGTAGCAGTGGATATCTGTAGTGGAGATTTAAAAACTGTCTCAGAAAATCTAACTTCTGACATAATTATCATCTTGATTTAATACCAGTTTTAACAGAGCTGCCAACCATTTCTCTTTAGGAGGAATCAGTCCTATTTTGGGGGCCCTCATTCAAGTGTTAGGACCCTAAATTCCTCTATTGTTTATGAAGCTTCTGTTTTTAAAAAAATACACTCAATACACTCCATTCCTAATTTTGAGGAGAGAGATTCTTTTTCTTTCTGAATAAGGTATAATATGTATATAAGCTCTCAGCAGTGGCAGAGATTTCAGAGGGGTCAGACGATCGTACAGCCTAAGGTCCTGAAAGGTCACATCTTCCTGATATTAAGATTAAAAATGCAGTAACTCGCTGTCTCACACCTACAAGGGAATTCCGATCGCCGTAAATCTTCCAGATATCACGCACCATTGGATTTGCCAATATGACAACTTTCAGATTGGTCAAAAGGCCTTGTGAAAAGGTCGTGATTTATAATGTGAGTGACCAGTAGGAAGCTGTATAGTCAAACATAAAATAAAAAATCACCCATATCCATCCAAAATCAAATTGGTCATGGGTAGTTTGGTAAAGAGTGTGAAATTTCATTGTTGCTTCCCTTTGCAAGTGTTTTCTTTTAGGTTTTTTAAATAAAAAAGACAAAATGAAGTTTTGGACTGTCCACTTGAAAGGGAACTTGCATCATTGATTGATAAAGGCGATGAAGCGATTCTGTTGCTGTTGGACTATTCTGCAGCCTTTGACACCGTGAGTCATGATGCCCTTCTAAGCCGTTTGCATGATAGATTTGGACTCAAAGACACAGCCTTGGAATGGTTTCGATCCTACCTCACTAACAGAACTCAGTCTGTTTTTGTTAGCGACTGTGAGTCACATGTCAGCTCTTCGAACTTCGGAGTACCCCAAGGATCTGTTATCGGTCCGTTAGCATTTACACTTTTCTCGTCTCCATTAGAGGATGTCATCAAACACCATGGCCTATCGTGTATGACTTATGCAGACGACACTCAAATTTACCTCGTGCTAAAGAAGGATAACCATGCTGTTGCTCTACAAAGACTCAGTGCATGTTTTACAGACATTAAGAATTGGTCCATACAGAATGGATTGAAATTAAATGAAAATAAGACGGAGTGTATACACTTTGTTAGCAGACATAGGACTTGTAGTCCGATTGATGATGTATGTCTTGATGGTACTGACATAGAATGTTCTACAGGTGCTAGAAACCTCGGGGTCACATTTGATAATAATCTATCTCTGAAGACTCATGTGAACAATGTATGCAGATCTGCCTCATTTGCGTTGCATAAAATCGGTAGCATCCGTCAGTTTCTTACTAAAAAGACCACCCAGAGACTTGTTCAGTCACTGGTCATGTCTCGTATTGACTTTTGCAACAGTCTTCTGTATGGTCTTCCTGATGCACAAATTAACAAATTGCAGAGAGTACAAAATTCAGCTGCTAGACTTATTGCAAAGCGTCGTTCACGTGAGTCCATCACTCCACTGTTGAGGGAGCTTCATATGCTAAGAGTCCGGGAACGAATTGATTTTAAGATCCTCTTGCTGACTTTCCAACTCTGGAACAATTTACCTCAATGTATAAAACAAGCAGATTCAACAGACAAATTCAAATCCATGTTAAAAACCTACTTTTTTGTTAAATAGCCTTTTTCATTTGCATATGCAGCCCCCTCGATTGTCCACTATCTATTATGTATAACTTAATATTTGGCTGTAATTCCTTCTCGTTCTATTTTTCTTAAGCGCTTAGAGACATATTTTGTGATAAGCGCTATACAAATGTTGTTAATTATTATTATTATTATTATTACTGGCCTCAAGTTATACTGATATGTTTTGAAAGCAATAATGATTCGAGTCAACTCGTAACAAAGACTTTCTCCTCCAAATCTCTCTGCACCTTTCTGGTTTTTATGCTGAAGAGAATTAATTTAAATTTAAATTTTATTAATGAGTTATATTTATTTTTCTGAAGTGTTATAGATTCAAATTGCCAACACTTTTGAGGTGACATTGTAAAGAATGTAAATATGATTTATTTTTGTTTTTTACTTTCTTGATTATTTTGTTGTTGCTCTGTCCCTTCCCAGCTCCAGTTCCTCATCACCTGTGGATATACTATGACATACATTTTACTTTTTTAGCCCCAGGCCACAGCACTACTTATAGCTACTTGCGCCTTCTATATAGCAAACAATGCCTAATCCGTGCCTGTTGGTCCCCCATGATCCCCTTTTTCTTATGTTAATTGAGAGCTGATTTGATGAGATAACCACCTGCCAGTGATCTTTCAGGGAGGCCTAATCCCCCTGGCCAAAATAGTACAGACAGGCTTTAATATTCAAGAATTTATGTTGACTACCAGAAAATGGCTTCCTTTAACTTGGCAACATCTGTCAATCCCAAATGCATCTCCTGCTCTGCCACATGCACATGCATGTACATGTACCTCCTGCCTCTCTTAAATTGCTAACGAATGCGGAACATTATAGCCCCCCTGTGATAAGCTTGATGAGCTCCCGAAGTAGAGAGGGATAATGTTCCCGACTTGGTAAATTGTTTGCATCATTAGGCCTGTTTTCATCAGCTCGAGATTGCCAAATAACCCGCTATTTTAACTATCCCGATCGCAAATTATCCAGCTAATTTGCCTCTTCATCAGCCCGCAGTTGCAATAAGCGGGATATTTGGTCAAGATAATCATCCCAAGATATCTTGGGCAAGTTTGCAAAATATACGTTGAGTCTCGAGCTGATAAAGATGCGATTTGTAACTTTGGGCCTATTTCCCAAATCAGAAATAGCAGGCTTTTTTGGCAATCTCGAGCTGATGAAGACATACCTATTCAGCCTCGATGTCTAGTTATCTTTCTTACCCTGAGGAGATGAAGGTCGCACCACTCACCAATGTGTCTCCTTCCAAGGTTTCATATTATTTTTCAATCCAAAGAAAAAAAGACAAGAAAAAAAGAAGGATATACAAAGCATAACAGGTGTTTCTTTATTTACCTATTATTTAACTTCTGTTGTAAACTATAAGTTATGACTATGACAATTAGAGAACAACTCTTTAGTTTTTGTTTTAGATGATAGATATGATCATATGAGATCATTCATAACTTTGATTTTTTTTTTCATAGGTGCATTGGACAGCAAAATAACCAAGAAATAAAATCACTCATCAAATATTGTTGTAAGAGAAACATTGCAGCTATTTCTAGTTATGTTCTTTGTGTGTTAAGCTTGCCAAATACATGTACATTCTCTAATTATAAAAAAGAAGGAAAATATTTCCTCTCAATAGACAAAAAAGGTAGTCTTTTCACAACTTTTTAATTTAATTTTATCTCAAGTATTTTGAGATAGATTGGTACAAAATCCAGCCTCTTCAATTCTCAGTTGGAAATATTACATAGTGCCTTAAAGGTTCTGTTTGATAAAGTGGTGGAAATGAATATTTATGAATTTAATTTAATAAGTACAACAGAAGTGAACAAACACACCTCTTAAAATTTCAAGGATTAAAAATAATCAATGTTTAATGACAGAAAAACAAAATTTCATATTCCTTTCACTTCAATAACTATCATATGTCTGTACCATGGTCCAAACAACCCTAGATTCATAGATGTCATTATAACTTTCCTATTATTGTCAATGACTTCCATTCATCTGTTTCAGTCAACTATGTTTATGCTTCCAATCACCCTTTGGTCTTATTTTCATCATAAATGTGCAAAAACAAAAAACGGTTCCATCAGAAACAGCTGAAAATGCTTTGATTGAGATGAGCTGTCCCTCGGAGTCAGATTTGATTTCTTTCCTCCTTCATTTTAGGTTGGAAAGTTCCATCAGTCATACGTGAGTAGTATATATGCAAAGTATTTCCAGTTGTCTGGGTTTCTCCCATGAATAATCCATTGCCAGCGACCAGACATATATGAATTATGATGGGAATGATGAATCATTGCACTGGAATATTTCAGAGGTAGAAACAGAGTATTCCCATGAGGGGATTACTTTTCACATAGTTTACTGAGATCTTTTTAAACCTTTGAGAATTAGAGAAATTAGAGAATTATTCAAAAAATGAACCAGTTTTTAATTTTTTGGCTTACTATTCTCTGATTTCTCTCATTGTCTAAATGGCAATACTTATGATGCTAAGTCCACATCTAACATGGATAACATATTGATAGACCTTCATTATTTCCCACAATGGATCTAGAGAGTGCCCCCTCCCCCTTTAACAACTCTAATTCTCTTCTAATTTGAACCCATGTCCATATCCAAAATGAGATGATATTTATTATGTGAATTAATATAGCTGGGTAGTACCACCCCCCCCCCCCCCCTCTTCCTGCCCCTTGCTAATTATACTTCCCTTCTGAATCCCAACACAGAAGGATAGTCCATTCTTCCAATCATAAATCTATTGTAAGCAGATAATTCCTTCGACCATCATTTTATGGAATAGTAGACCTGGAGAGTGCCCCCACCCCCCCCTCCTCTCCTTACCAACCCTGTTTCACTTTGAATCTCAACAAATAATGTCAGTCCATTTATACGCTCCTATGTCTACACAGCACAGACAACATAATATATTGTTATGACCTTCATAATATCAAAAAATAGATCTACAGAGTGCCCCTGTCTTTACTTACTCTACCTCGCTTCTTGTCTCGCTTCTTGCCTCGCGTCTTGCCTCTAGAGATTCAGTTCACATCTAAATGAGATCATTCCTGTTTGGAATGAATATCTGCAAATAACCCCTCCACCTCCTCCCCAAACCCATTACAAATTTTTACTTTGCTTCTAAAATCAACAAATAAGCCCATTCTGTACATTTCAATCCTTAGTCCACATCTAAGAGAGATAATATTTGTTGTACCTTATTGGCAAACAGATCCAGAGAATGGCCCCATTCACCTCGGCCCCTCTCTTCCCTCAATCCATTTCACCTGTCTCAAACAGACTAAATCTGAATCACTAAAACTGAATGTGACATTCCTACAATAAGACTTGTTGACCTTCTATGAACCCCTCCACTCACTAACTGTATTTTACTTTACTAATCTCAATACACTGGTTCAGTCTGTACATTTAAGGCCCCATCTCACACATATCATTTATATGATGTTTACTGTGTCAATTAATAGATCTGGACAACCCCCCCCCCCTTCCCCCGAATGTCAAAACATTGTGAGGACTCTTTTCACCTTCCCATAGTAACATCTAAAATGTTAGATCTTTTATTGACCCCTCTTCATTTTGAATCTTCAGCAAATATAAGCAGTCTAGATACATTCAATCCCAAGTCAGTCAACATCTAAATGAGATAATTCATGCAACCTTCATTGTGTAGACTACTACATTTTAATTGGCCCCTCCCTTGGTTTCTAATAAGTTGAGTCCTTACTAAATCCGGAGCTCCTCGTAGCCAGTTTGACCTTTCTCTCCTATGTTCCTAGCCATCGTGTTTATCTTGGCCTGGCTCCTCTTTTGTCAGATGTAGCCCTCGGGGGACCAGCGCCTGGGAGTGATGACGTTTCGGCGTTGGCAAATGTCAAATGTGCAGATGTCTGAATATAGTCGGGATGGATAGCAGGATGGATGCATGTCACAACTCTCAAAGGATCGTGCAAGGGGAAGAAAAAAAACGTAGGAAAAAAGAATCACTATTTTTTCAGGCAACTTCATCCGATTAGCTTCTCCAATACAGCTACAGTAGTATCATCTCTAGTTCCTTCTCTCTCTCTCTCTCTCTTCTTCTTCTTCTCTCCTTCTCTCTCTAGGTGCCATATCTATTGACTTTGGCGACCATGGTATTCCACAACTCTCTGTTTCTAGCCTCAAGCTCCACACCCCAGGCTTTCACTCTTCTTTTCTCAAGCCATCTCAGCAGTCAATCCAACTGTGCTTCTTTCTCTACTCCTCTTCCATCTTTCTTTCCTATCAGTGCCAGATTCTCCAAACCCCCTTTTTATGTTTCTGTCCCATTTGGAATGTGACAAATGTAGATTAAAGTCTTGCCAAAGGACATTAGTGCTGCGGCGGGATTTGAACCCACTGCCTTGTGGTTCACAGTCCAGAAACTTATCCACTAGACCACAACACCTCTAAAACCCCCTTGTAGGATTTGATTAGGTTTTTAAATTAGGTTTAGGAATAGGGCTTAAAGTACAAGTTCACTGTTGAGTCAATGTCAAGAAGGAGCCGTTGTAGCTGGAGCATGTGTTGTACGACCTTCAAATTTTATCGACATTTATGTATCTCAATTATTTCTGGAAGGTAGAGGTTGGATCACATGAATTTACATCGTCCTCTGAGAGCCAGAAGGGCATTAATGTGATGCAAAGTGCTGAGCTTCTGCCTTTCGACATATGATACATGTATGTACTGTGGTGTTGCCCAGACATGGCCTGAGGAAATGGGACATAAAGATCATCCTTTGCAAAAGACATATGCATCCATTTTTGAAGAGATTTGTTGACTTGTCTGTCTGCTATGTCCCGAGGGGAGGAAGGGTCTTTGAGGAGTAAGATATTTATTGCCATGATCTTTATCAAGATTTGTCAAAAAGTAGGAAAATTCTGATCTTTAACCCAGTACGTGCCACCAAGTTTTTAAACAATGGTTTTAGAATGGACTGTCAAAACTTAAATCATCATTTCTATTAATTTTTTATTGAGGAATTTTGTGTATACATAAAATCATTTCATCAAAATACCTATCACTGGAGCAAACTTCACAATGAAAGCACTTGTTTCTGAATCAAGAAGTAACATTAGGACTTTTTAATTCTTAACACATTGATCAGCAATCAAATCCTTGGTACAGATGCAAATGCAAATGTGATTAGGTAGTATAGTGTGAAATGGGCCAATCTGTACAAACTTAATTATATTCCTGAAGGACGTGACATTCTCAAGGGCATCATCTACTAGAACATGATCTGTAGGCAAGTGAAAATGTTATACTTTGAGCAGGGTTAAAGTTTGAATGTGAATTGGTCTGTTGAAGAGAAAGACCAAAAGGGCTGGGGCTGGGCAAGTGCAAATGTGATTAGGTTGTATAGTGTGAAATGGGCCAATCTGTACAAAGTTAATTACATCCCTCAAGGTGTGTTATGAAGACCCAGATCCTATCTGTTGAATCCACCCTTAGTTATACCTACCTATATGTAGGCCGAGATTAATTAGGTTTTGGATTGTAGACATATACAATGTTATTATGTAAACCTTCCTTTTCCCTGGAAATGGTACTCTTGGAAATTAGTGTTTGCACAACCCATTTCAATTTTCTTTTCTTATTAGGAACACTCGTGTAGTTTTGACTTGATACAATGTAATCTGGAGTTCTAGGAAATGAGTTGAGAAACTGATATAATGCTACTGTTGTAGGTGTGTGAGCCGGGTAAAAAGAGATAACAATCTGATTATCTGCAAGTGGAAAGCAAAATACATAGCTCCGGGATTGTCTTTAGAGAGCCCTGGAACAAAGTAAAGAAACATAAAAAACCAACGTTGATGTAATATATTTTTTTTTGTGGAAAACATTCAAAAGAGAGCTCCTTTGAACAAAATAATGAATTTCCTGTGGTTGATTTTGTTGATGCATGCATGTAGCCTATGGCTAATTATGAAGATTTCTTGATGAATACATCTATATTATTGTATCATGCTATTAAAACGTAAAAAATGAAAAATACCAGCTCATTAGGCATGCCAAATCTTGAAAAGACAATTAACCCTTTCTTTATCGTTGGACATTTCATTGACCCTCATTTATAATGTGTATCTAACGTTTTCCTGCCTACGAAGAAACAAGGTTTATGCATCTTGAAGTTTGATACCATGGAACACTTGTTGTTGTCAGTGGTGGTGTGGTGGTGTTGTTGTTGTTAGTGTCGCTGTTGTTGTTCTGAAAAAGAACTGTGATGAACAATTGGCATTTGAAGTTCTCATTGTAATACTAGTAGATGATTCTACTTTAAGTAGCAGCCTAGGGTTTACAAAAATTTGTCTTTCTTCATTAAAATTTAAAGCAAGCTTTCACGGTATCTGACTGGAATACTGCCAAGGGAGTGGAGAATGTGCATGATATGTTTGCAGTCAGGCTGAGAGCCAATCACTGGGATATTTATAAAAGAAACATGCTGGATGTATCAGGCTCTTTAAAGGGAAAGTCCACCCCAGGATTTTTTTTAGCTGACGATATAGACCTAATAATACCATGAAGAATGATACAAGTCTCATTAAAATCCATGATCACATAACGAAGATATATCGACTTTTTTATCGAAAATCAGCCGCCCCCCAAATGCAAATGCGTTACATGGGCATGAAACGATCGCCAAAAAATAACCGATAGTATCGAAATTGTGACGTATGTTGCGAGCTGCCTTCGCAGACATTCACTTTCGCTCGCGGTACACTGTTATCGCACTGACACGACGAATCATGAATGAAAGTGAAAGCGAAAGTGAATGTCTGCGAAATAAGAAGGCAGCTCGCAACATACGTCACAATTTCGATACTATCGGTTATTTTTTGGCGATCGTTTCATGCCCATGTAACGCATTTGCATTTGGGGGGCGGCTGATTTTCGATAAAAAAGTCGATATATCTTCGTTATGTGATCATGGATTTTAATGAGACTTGTATCATTCTTCATGGTATTATTAGGTCTATATCGTCAGCTAAAGAAAATCCTGGGGTGGACTATCCCTTTAAAAAAAAAAGTTTACCAAAAGCCTTTAATAGTGAATATATTAAAATCTGTTACTGCTAAAATTGTTCACATTCAAGGCCTAATAGGATATAAATTTGAAATTTTATTTGCAACTGTTTCTTATATAGGTAATATATTTTGAAGTTAAACAAAGAGACTTTTATTCTACAAAAATCTAGTGAAGACTGAAATGAGACAAATGATGACTTCCACCAGTATAACATTCATCACTTGATGCAGCCAAGTATTATGTTTGATCTTTGATGAAAGCATTACAATCCATGGAGATCTATACTAGTATTTCTTTCAAGAATTAATGGAAATGTGAGTGCATCAGCTACCCATTATCTCAATCTATCTCTTCTTTTTTCTTGTCAATTAAATGCAGATAAGGGGATTGTACTCAATTTTGTTGTAAGACTACCTATTTATCATTTCTGCTCATCTCTATCTTTTCTTTCTATCCTTTCCTTTAACGCAATGCTTTAACATAATGATACCGTAATCTATATACTTATTTTTATGTACATATTCCAGATTTTTTCTGTTGTCATTCCTCTCTCTCTCTCTCTACTTCCCCTCCCCTTTTACAATCCATGGAGATCTATGCTAGTATTCTTTCAAGAATTAATGGAAATGTGAGTGCATCAGCTACCCATTCTCTCAATTTATCTCTTTTTTTTTTCGTGTCAATTAAATGCAGATAAGGGGATTGTACTCAATTTTGTTGTAAGACTACCCATCTATCATTTCTGCTCATCTCTTTCTTTCCTTTTCTTTTTAATGCAATGCTTTAACACAATGATAATCTACATATTTACTGTTTTATACTTTTTTTCGTGTACATGTTCCACTTTTCTCCTGTTGTCATTCGTCTCTCTTTACTTCCCCTCCCTCTCTCCCTCTCTCTCCCTCCCTCTCTCTCCCCCTCTCCCTCTCGCCCTCCCTCTCCCTCTCTCCCTCCCTCTCTATCTCTCTCTCCCTCTCTATCTCCTTCCCTCTCCCTATCTCCCTCCCTCTCTCCCTCACTCACTCTCTCTCTCCCTCACTCTCTCTCCCTCCCTCCGACTCTCTCTCACTCTCTCCCTCCCTTCCCCTCCCTCCCTCCCTCCCTTATCTCCCTCTCTCTCCCCCTCTCCCTCTCGCCCTCCCTCTCCCTCTCTCCCTCCCTCTCTCTCTCCCTCCCTCTCCCTCTCTCCCTCCCTCTCTATCTCTCCCTCCCTCTCTATCTCCTTCCCTCTCCCTATCTCCCTCCCTCTCTCCCTCACTCACTCTCTCTCTCCCTCACTCTCTCTCCCTCCCTCCGACTCTCTCTCACTCTCTCCCTCCCTTCCCCTCCCTCCCTCCCTCCCTTATCTCCCCATCTCCATCCCTCCTTCACTCCTCATCTCTCTCTCTCTCTCTATTTACCTATCTATCTATCGGTCTACCTTATTCAGGCGTATCTGTCCCTTCTCTCCTCACTGCTATACTACATGCAGAATAAACTGAGAACAAAGAACAAATCTAATTAAAGCTGTAAAACTTGCTGGTATATATATGTTATATATAGATGTTCATATCAGAGTCCAGCTGCCTTAAGTAGAGGATCACACCCTTGACACACACCTGTACTCATATTTCTTATTTCTAAAAGAAAAAAAACTAGGTGCAACAGGGGACTGAATAAAGGAAAGTAAAAAGAAGTAGTGGGTAGGGAGAGAGAGAGAGAGAGAGAGAGAGAGAGGGGAGAGGGGGGGGGGAAGAGATGTGAGATGAGATTAGAAGGAAGGAAATATAAGATCAGTATCAGATATTACAACTTGGGCGAGGGAGAGAAAAGGAAATGGGGAATGGCAATAGAGTGTACGACTTCTATAAAATAGAAAAATAAGTTATTAGTGGGGTAGATTTGTTAGTGAGGGAAATGGGGAGACATGAATATGGAAATAGAGCCAGACAATTTATTTTATAAATTGCTATTTAGTTATAAAATCTAAAACCAATCATCAGTATCACCCATCAAAGTGCCTTTAGATCAAGATGGAATACTCATTACTTAGGTGCCTAATACAGCTTGTCCCGCAAAATATAATTGTTCTCTTTGTGTTTCATTGCAACTGTCATCAGGCTATGGATCTCCCCAAATTCCTTTTTTGATGATATATGGGGCTTTATATCAAATTTTGCCATGTGCTGCAAAGAATCTTAATTATAGGTCTTAGTGACTTGATGAAGAGGGGGATGTTTCATATGATTGCTTTTCATTAGGGAGTATCATGTGAGAGGACAGTGACATAGTGTAATGTACCGAGAGCCTGAAAGATGCTATCTTGTAAAGGATACGCTCTGTTTTGGGTCAGATCTAAAAGAATGTTAACTCATATGCTTTTAAGCCAGAGTTCTGGCACTGAACAGACGATATACATGCAGATGTTACCACTATTATCACTATGAACATGACGGACAAAAAAAGCGGACAAAATATACAGTTCCTCAGGTAGACAAAGGAACATCCCTTTACTGCTATTATGTAAAAAGTGAATATGTATGTGACACCTGTTCTCTACACATTTTAACATAATAGCAGTGAAGGGATGTTCCTTTGTCTACCTGAGGAACTGTATATTTTGTCCGCTTTCTTTGTCAGTCATGTTCATAGTGTATGGTTCTCAGAAGATACAAAATGGTTTGAGAGTCTTTGTTCGCTTTAGATTACCGACAAAAGCACAATGTAATCTCATTATGAGAGCCAGAAGGGCACAAGAGGATACACGCTCATTCAAACCCTTCTGCGTCCCAGAGGACAAAATTATATTTTTGAAGTCTTATTTTGCTTTTGATTACTGAAATATGAACAATAATGTTTGAAACATACTTGGGGCAATGACACATCATCAAGAGTAGTTATGAATGGTGTGAAAATGATAATGAAATTTAAAAAAAGAACAAACATTTTATATAATATTTGCCCAGGATTGAAATTGTTCCAAGTAATCTGTTATTTTCTCTCCTTTTTTCCCTCTCTTAGTGTTTTATTAAACAAACATCAAAAGCAAAAAAACAAAAAAATCTTTTTATTTACACTTGAAATATTAACATCAATAACGACTTTTCTATACCAAATTTGCCAACAACCAATTAGATGAAATGATTTCAGTAGCATATAACAGATATTGTATCTCGTTATTGATAACAAGTTATATCAAACGGTGATATTCTTTCAAGCATTGTAGATATATAAGTTTAACTGTTTATTCGTCAGTTGAAAATGGTGAATAATATCTTCAACCTTTAGTACTTTTATCTTTAGTACATCTATCTTTTATTCAGATGGAGGTACGTGTGGTGGCGACGGAGCACGCCCTCAACTTCTTTGACGTGGCAACGTTACCATCAGATGTGAAACTTTACAGGGATCAAGATGAATGGGAGGTGAGATGGGTTTATCGGTTGCCTTATAGGTAATGTTTTGGGAAATTTAGAAAAATTGGATGGATAGCAATTCTTTAAAATTTTGATATATTTGGATGCCCCTGTTAATGTACTAAAACACTTCTGCTTTTGAGAAATTGAATATTCAAAAATTTACCGGTGCTCCCAGTCAATTTCAAATATTTCAAATAGCGCTTAAGGCCATTCCATGGTAGCTGCAGCCATGAAAATCTCAGAATATACAGTTCTGATATACATGTATAATTTCCAAGCGGGAATAGCAAATCGGTCGATTGTAGTCAAGAAACATTGTTTTAAAGCTAAAGTAATATCAGTCTTGAGATGGCGCTATACAACATAACAAGTTTATTATTTACAATTTCATCACTTTAGACTCGATTTCAACCACAACAATGATCATTGAATAATGTAAGATCGCATATGCTTCCAATATGTTAATTTGAACTAAATTTATGATCTCATACCAAAACTTTGTATTACCTTTAATGATTACTTCTGGTAGTGAAGGGGTTACTCAAATGAAACTTGTTGAATATGGTTTATATTTTTCCAAAAGTATCAATTACATATGCTAGATATTGTAATGTTTCAACATACCCTGGTTTCACCCATGCTTTCTGATGCATTGTATTGTGTACATATAAACAAGTAAAATCTAAACTTATTATCTAAATCAAAGGCGTTCAACAACAATTTGAAGTGGGCTTACAAATACTACATGGGCTTCAATTCTTGAAAGTAGCTGTTTCTCCACATCACATAGCATTGCATGCTTTAATAGTAAATGTTATACTTAGATGTAGATGTGATTTCCGTTATCAATATTATGTTTGTTCTACAACTCTTTCAAAAGAACGGCTACTTGCCGAAGTATAGCAAAATGAGAAAGAAAATGACAAACAAAAAAAATCCGTCCTGTAGGTGATCTACTTTGGCGAAGACATCTTTTGTTTTTAGTTTCCTTCCATCAGAGACCTTTCAGCTGATTTGAAAAACAAGGTATCCTTGCCGCAAGTCCATTAGTCATAATAACCATCCTTTCATCCTCGTACCTGGAGGTGATCCGATCTCCATTATATTCGTCCTCGCCTAACAGGTTCTTATCCCTGATTTGAGCTGCACTTATTTAAATCTGATGGTGAAGAAAATCAGTTGTTATTTGTAATGTATTTGTTGGAGAGATTTCAGCCAGCATACTGTAGAGTGCTCTGTTCTCTAAAAAAACCTTAATAGATGTTAGAGGTTGGCCTAGTTTTCCTAGGAGTCAGCGGTTGTTCAAGAGGCAGTTATCCTAGAGGTTCATTGTCCTTATCTGTTAGGGTACTTGTCTGAAACAGGAGTTGTCCTAGGGAATGGTTATTCGAAGTAGTAGTAGGCCTACATGTAAGTGGTAGTTTTCTTAGGGATATTTGTCCTAAGAGGTACTTAATTATCCAAGGGGATACTTGTCCTATGAAGCAATGGTTGTTTAGGGGTAGTTGTCTATGGGATATGACCTGAGGGTGCATGTATTTATCAATCCTAAGTGGTAGTTGTTTTAGGTGGTTTCTGGAATTATCTTGGAGTAGTTGTCCCACTAGGTAGTTTTCTTAGCAGAGGTAGTTTTCCTAAGGGTTAGTTATCCAAAGGAATGGGTTTCCTACAATTCCTTGTTCTGGAATCAAAGATACGATCTAGATGGTTTCATTACCGTTCACTCTTGTAAATCCTATGTTTCAGGCCTGGAAGAAGATCTCAGACCCAGTCCTACATATTGAGCTGAGACACGTGGCTGATGTGATGGTCATTACCCTTTAAGCTGCTTAATACTCTAATTGTGATAGGAGGGTAGTTGTCCTGTAACAGTCCTGGGTCCTGTCTGACATAGAGTTGATATTAATCCCAACTTATTTGTGATTGATATCAATCGCAACTATGTACATTAAGAGATAGGAGACTGCAAACTTACGATTGATTAGGGGACTTGCGATTGGGTTGGATCAATCGCAACTGAACTCTTTGTAAGACAGCGCCCTGGGGGGGGGGGGGGGTTCACAAAACTTGTCACCAGTGACAAATGACAGTTTTTGTTATAAGCTACTGAAATCCTTGCTTCTGATTGGTTATCAGCAGATTTGTCACTAATTTGTGTCATTTGTCATTGAAATAAGGCTTTGTGAAATGGGTCCCTGGTTGTCCTAGGGAGTAGTTTCCAGGAGGCTTTTTGTCCTTTAGTCTAAGATTACATCTGGATGTTTAATAACAATTGTTGCGTGAATTACATGTTTCAGGCCTGGAAGAAGATCTCAGATCCGGTCCTGCACATTGAGCTGAGACGATGGGCTGATGTGATGGTCATTGCTCCTTTAGATGCTAACACATTAGGCAAGATAGCCAGTGGTATCTGCGATAATCTTTTGGTAAGTACACAAATACAACACCCCATTCATACTCGTGTACTGCCAAGACCAAAAATAGACCAAACAAAAATTACAACAAACAAATATTACACCTCATTTTTTAGATTCTGTTAGTTATTGGTTGCGTTTTAGTAAGTTTGGTGATGGGTTTCATTTAAAAAAAAAAACTTTTATTCTGAGCTACATGTAGGTGCAAAGAAAGTAAATAAATGATCACATATATCGTCCAAGTGATGAACATCTCTTAATTCCCTTTCTGCGGGACAGTAAGATGGTGCAGAGATATATTTATAGATACATGATCATATTTGTGATATCATCTATTTACCAGTGCACCCTCTCAAAAGGCAATTTTCCCTATTTATGATCTGCCTGATGTAGAGTTCACATTTGTCTCAGTTGGCTCAGTTGGCTTTGATACATGGTGAACCTGATACATGTACTTTAGAGTGAATGATATTCTGTTCTGAAGAGATTAACCCCATTTGATAGCATCTTTTTTTCAATCCCTGTTGACCAGGCCTTCTCCACTGGCGGCGCGCGCGCCACTTGTTGCGCTTGCGGTCAGTCGGAGTGGCGCGCAACTGTTGCAACAACAAAACAAAAAACAGAAAGAAAGAAAATATATATTTTAGAATCAAATACTATTTGATCCCAAAATGCCTACTTAACAAACAGGAAGAAAGGGGAATTTATCGTTTTTTACCATTTTATCATTTTGTCACATGAATATGAAATTATGATTGATTATATTGTGGAATGAAATGGTGTTAAAAATGCCCATTAGCGCCTTTAGAAAGCCCTAAATCCACCAGCTTCAGGAGGCTCTGCCCCCTGCTACCCCCCGTTAGGGCTTCGCCCCTGGACCCCACCAATTTTCGGCTCAATCGCTACGCTCCCTCGCAGCGCAGTCAACCATACAGGGTGGCACTTCAACTACAAATTCTTTTCGTTTTGGCGCTTCTAATAAACTAGTTGAGAAGGCCTGCTGTTGACTGTTACATTTACATGTATGTACACGGTGTACCTTCATCTGATTGTGCTTGTTATATGGACTAAAAGTTGGAGATGCATGTATGATGTGGTTTGTATCTCTAAAAAACCCAGTTGATTCAAGTACAGGCAAAGAGAGCACTAGCTGGCGCTCTTTCTGTTTTGGCCTAGCCATCGGAGAGTACTCACTTCATGCTTTGGTCTGAAGAGTTGAAGGATTGATTTTATTTTCATAGTTTCAAAAATTGATATGTAAACCATACAAACTCTATTGTAAGGTCAGCCCCTCCCCCCCCCCCCCCCCCAAAAAAAAAAAAAATGCTTTCACTGGTTACCAGTAATATTATGCCATGTGATACACCACCTGAATAATATGGAGAAAAAAATAGGTATTACGTCTTCATGTAAAATACTCCCCCATCCTATCTATAATGGAAAATGATTATAAGTACATTATTATTTTATAGTAAAAACACCTTTTTACCAAGTATACAGTCCATCAATCTTTTTTATGTCAATTTTATTGTTATCTTATATTCTGAATGAGATTTGTTTACATAGGTGTATATATGAATCTAAACCTCTATTTGGAGATTCAGCTTGTGCTACATATGAAGAGCTTAATTCCAAAAGGAGCTAAATCCACTTTTTGATGAAAATTGAGTTATTGAAATCAGAACAATGTTCACTTACATGTAAGTACCCATCTTTCAACAAAATTATTTACCTAAATTTAGGGAGCAATTATGATAAAAGTGCACTTCTAATGTCACTTTTCCATAGACGCCTATACAAATCTGGTAAACAATTCTTTTTTCTCTGAAGTTACAAAAAAGGATTTAGCTCCTTTGGAATTAAACTCTTCATATAATTATTAAGATCATGATAGAATAGTGTTAGTAGTACTATCCATCCAGAATGAAAATTTATATTAGAACCCTATTTGCCACCCTTTTTCTCTCTCTTTATCTTTCTCTGCCTCATTTTACTCATCTTCCAATGCTGGTGCTTGACAGACATGTGTCGTCAGGGCATGGGACATGAAGCGCCCTCTGTTGTTCTGTCCGTCGATGAACACCCACATGTGGGAGCACCCCATCACCGAGCGGCAGGTTTCAGAGCTGACATCCTTGGGTTATTCTGAGATCCCCTGCGTGGAGAAACTCTTGGCTTGTGGAGACAAAGGTGAAGCTTTATTCTACTTAAAGAGAAGTTCGAGTTCTGGGAAGAGGTGAAAAATAATTTGTGAGCGTTATCATTGTATTATGCAATTGTGGAAGAACATCAGATAAAAATGTTCCCTGAAAAGCATGGCTCTTCAAATGCCTTAATATTCTAAGTATGACATGTAACATCATAAAAATCTGGATTTTTATGCCACATGTTCGTATAGTCCTATATACATTTTTTCTGTGTGCAGTGCTTGTAACTTTACCAAGACTGGGCCAAACAACCTTTTCTGATCGATTCCACAACTTTTCTTTCACAATGCAATCGCTTGACCAGAACTCAACTTTATCTTTAAGATAGCTCATTGAAATAGTGATGGTACATGAACATGCATGAAGGAGGAGCGCTCGTAACCGCGAGGTCCTGGGTTCGAAACCAAGTTGATGTGCTAGAGCCCTTTGGTAAGGCATTAATCCTCATTACCTATAGTCCCTCGGAGAGTACTTGAAGCCATCAGTCCCCTGGTTGCTTATTTACAAGCATACACATTCTTTCTTAGCAGTCGGGTAAAACAAACAAACAAGACATGCCAAGAACATAGAGGGCATAATTATTGAATATCATGTTTTTTTTAGCATAGAGGTAGCGCTCTAAATTATAGCAAGTATATTATACCCCATTTACCTTAAATAAACTACATGTTAAAACCATCTCTACCAAAACTCTAAGATAAGCCCAATTACACTTTAGATACACCAACACCACCAGCCATGTTGCCTTTTCATCCCAAATGTGTCTAAATTCCACCATGTTATGCTAAGTTACCCATTGCAGTGCCTTCATTCTCTTCCACTAGGTTTACAAATAACACTGTAAATCTATCTGGGAAAACGCTCTTAATAGGATTACTAGCTTAATTTCCCTATTTTGCCTTGCTCATAGCTCATGTGTGAAACATTTTCCATCAAGGCTTTTTAGCAGATATAGGTTTTTTACCATCTAGGATGAGGTTTTGTTTGTTTCTGTGAGAATACACTTTCCCTCATCACCACCACTAAAGATAACCAATACCTTAAGTTTAAATTACTTCAATCTTAAGCTTGCAACATGAACATGTAGCTGTTAGTGGGTTAAGATAGAAAAACTAGGATGGCAAACTTGAATCAAAGAGTATGTTAACCCTTGTTTGTATTGACCTGGTTGTTTTTAAGACCTTGAATTACACTTCACCTTCACTCCTATTGCACTTGAGAATAAAAAACGTGCTCTTGAACAACTCAAGGCACTGTAAACAGGTGTCAGATTGCAATTTATTCTGCATGCGCTGATAGAATATTACTGTGATTTATCTCTTTTAGTTTTAAGAAAAATACATGATATCTCATTGCCAAGGTGAAGCGATTGGTTCTTGTATTAAGTATATTGGAGGGAGAAAATTCAGTAGTCAAAGAGGTTAATCATTGAAATGTGTTCAATCATTATGAACGTTAGCATTCGCTAAAGTCAATTAAGAGTTCTGACACTGACAGAATAGACTCTTTCAGAAGAAAATGAAATATATGATTAAGGATCTGGTCGATTAATGAATTACATTTGCAAGATTATATAAGAATAATTGTATATTAGCTGAGTAATGAGCAAATAAATGAACAGAAATCTAGCTACATGTTATAGTCCCTACTTTGTGCATAGCACATAGATCCAGACTTTAATCCATTAGATTCTCAAGAATATTTTTGTAGAAACTGTTCATAGTTGAGTATCCATTAAAAAAAGATAATCAAACTGAACTAGTGGTCCCAACTCTGCATATGTAAAATCTAAAAGAAATGTTCCTTTTCTTTGGCAGGTTTTGGAGCTATGGCGGAGGTCGGGACGATAGTAGACAGAGTAAAGGATATCTGCAACAGATGACATTGAGTTGATGTCATATGTCAAAGGTCAAGTACTCAGTACTGCCCATCCACCAGCGATGTCTTCATCATATATAAGCTTACATCCTAAAGAAACACTGCAGATAGAAGTGAAGTGAAGTCAGTTTGAAAGGGATGAGCTGACAGTGGTAACAGCAATCGGTAGGATTTGGAAAATGAAATGAAATTTTGATTTGGACATGATACAGCAAGTGATGGGTCTATCTTCTAAATGCGAGCTCTCATGAACCTTAAAAGGTCATAAGAGGTCAGAGGTCAGTTAGACAAGACCACCCGTCCACATGGGTGATGTCTTCATCATATGGTGGCTTTCATTCTTCAGATGTACATGTACGGTACACCTCTTGGTCATTAAAGATAGAAAACTAATGTGCAGAGATTCAATTTAACTCTTTTCCCGCTTCGTTCGACTAGCGGAACATACAGCGGGCTGCCAACTTCGACTCAAGTCACATTTCATTCACAATACACACGGAACGCATTTAATTCTATTGTACGCACACACATACAATAGTAACACGTGCTTCGCATTGTATACACATCACACTTCATTGCACCGCTTTCGCAGACATTGTTTACATTGACATTTTTCGAGAAAAATTGAGTTTTTGAGACTGCTTTTGCAAATATTCTGATGAGCTAGGATGGCCCCTATTAGGAGGAGACGGGACTTCTTCACTTTTTTTTTTATATTTTGTTTACGTGTGCAGTAATACTTTCATACTGCGATAACATTTTGACAAGCAATGCATACAGTGAAAATGTTAGGTTTTAGTTATTCTTTGAATACATAACTGTCATGACTGTGTCAAGTTTAATTTACATAATGGTCCATTATCTAAGCTATGATAAATAATGATAATGCAGTTATTTTGTTATGTGTTCTGATTTGTATACATTCATGATGTAATTTTTTGGTATGCTTTCACCAGGAAGCTGAACTAAATGTTGGGGTTGTGTGGAATAACAATGTACAATTTGATCTGCAATAGATGAATGCCTTATTTTCGGGTTGTGTGGAATAACAATATAGTTACAATTTGATATGCAATATATGAATGCCTTATTTTCGGGTTGTGTGGAATAACAATATAGTTACAATTTGATTTGCAAATTTGATTGTCTTGTGTCGTTTATTATTTTCAAAAAAGTGACTGTTTTTTTTTTTATGGGAGTTCTTATTCAACACTTTTTAGAGTGTGGTTGAGTTGTGGGATGAGATGAGATGCATGTAGAGAAGTTGAGTGACTAACAAGGAAAGTGTGGATGATAGAGAATTAAATAGAGTGAAAGCGTTTTGTAGCATTGAGGGAATAATTCAACATAAAGTACCCTAGCTCTCTCTCTTCGCCTGTCTCTATTTCTCTATACCTGACTTTCTCTGTCTCCGTCCCTTTTCCTTCTATCTCTCTCTTTCTATCTATCCTCCTCTCTGTCTGCCTGTCTCTTTCGCAATCTGATTGTCTCTTTTCTCTCTCTCTCTCTCTCTCATTTCTCTCCCTATCTGCCTGTCTCTTTCTTCTTCCCCTCTCCCTGCCTATATCTTCTTTTCACTCTCACTTTCTCTATATGCCGCTATCTCTCTCTCTCTCTCTCCTTGTTTCTTATTTCTCTCTGCCCCTCTGTATCTTCTCATCCTCACTTTCTCTTTCTGCCTTTCTTTCTCTGTCTGCCTATCTGTCTTTCTCTCTCCGTGTCTCTTCTTATTTATATCCCTATCTGCCTATCTCTTTCTTCTTCCCCTCCCCCTCTATCTCTATCTTCTCACTCTCACTTTCTGTATCTGCTTATCTCTTTCTTTCTCTCTCTCTCTCTCTCTCTCTCTCTCTATTTCTCCCTGTCTCTTGTTATTTCTCTCCCTATCTGCCTGTCTCTTTCTTCCTCCCCTCTCTCTGCCTCTCTCTATCTTGTTCTCACTCTCATTATCTCAACCTGCCTCTGTCTTTCTCTGTCTGCCTATCTGTCTTTCTCTCTCCGTGTCTCTTCTTATTTATATCCCTATCTGCCTGTCTATTTCTTCTTCCCCTCCCCCTCTATCTCTATCTTCTCACTCTCATTTTCTGTATCTGCTTATATCTCTTTCTCTCTCTCTCTCTCTCTCTCTCTCTATCTCTCCCTGTCTCTTCTTATTTCTTTCCCAATCTGCCTGTCTCTTCGTTCTTATTCTCTTTCTTTCTCTCTCCCTCTCTCTGTCTACCTCTTGTTATAATGAACATGTCAATATGAGACTACATATGTAGACGAATATATTTTATTCTTATTTATTATACATCAGCTTTCTACAATTCATAACTTAGTACATGTTTCAAGCATACATTATGTTCATGGCTTGCCGTATTAGTGTAGAAAATCAATAAGTTCTTCTATTCATTTCTTTCAATTCTAATAGCTTGCACAGCCTTGCAAGTAATAATAGAATGTTACACCGTATTACCTACAGACACAATAAAGGTCATCAAAGTACAATCAAGAGACAGGAAGTCTATTCAAAAGTACCCAGGGTCAATTTCAATAGGAGATTAGTTCATTGTCGGCTTACTCTTTATTCAATCCTAAATTACCAGGCTCATTGTGACCTTCAACACATGAATTTGGTATGTAGTGAAAGCTCATGAATACATCTTTTCAATGAACTAACTCAGGACATAAACCTCCATAACAAAGTATTAGATATAAGAGGTATATAATACCCTTCTAAACGAAAACTTGGATACAAAATGTATAGTTGATAATCTCAAAATTTATGATAATATACATTACAAAAATGATACCATTGGCAAGACTATTAATTTCTATACAATATTGCTACACAAAGTTTTTCATTACAGTACACCAATCAAAAGTTATTGCGAGTTGAATAAGCATAGTCCATGCAGAACCCCTCCTAAGGTGGCACCCTAAAAACAATGTGGCACAGGGGGGATTGTGTACGTGGCGGGCAAAGAGTTAAAGGAATGAACTTTCAATGATGCGGCACAAGTGGGCTATTTTTGGCAATATTGCAGCAAGTTTGTAGGGATGGACTGTCTTGCTTTATATGAGCTCTTCCTATGGACGCTGTGACCTCTCTCCATTGCTAATGTGCTTGTAATTTGAAGAGGAATAAATCTGAAAGATTCCATTTTCTTGAGTACAGTGATGAATTTGAATCAAATTCAACCAATTTCCAATTTGCATTTTCTGTGTCTCTGCCCATTTATATGTTGGCAACCCCAATGAACTTACTGGTGAACATCCACTTCTTAGGTGCTATTCTCATCTATTGGCACAGAGAATTGCTTACTGCATTATCAGAAGTTTGTGAAATGACCAATATCTGACCGGACTAGGCCATGATACTAATTAGTACTCCTCTAGCTTATTGAAAATATCAAATAGTTTAAAACAGGCCTTCTCAACTGGCGGCGCGCGCGCCACTTGTGGCGCTTGCGGTCAGTCGGAGTGGCGCCCGGCTGTTCCAAAAATTAATCAAAAATAAATTAAAATTAAAAATTAAAGAAAGAAAAAATTAAAAACATATATTTTAAAATAAAAAAAACTCAGCTAAATCAAAAAGTCGCAGTCGAAGTTGAGCCCAAAATGTAAGCAAGCCATTTCGTTTGTTTGATTTTCACTTGATTTTGACATTTTGCGTGTTTATTGCACCAAAATAACTACATATAAATTAACTTCCAGTGTAGATTTTAGCTCCTAATTGTACTAAATATTACACATCAATATGAAATTATGATTGATGTTTTATTGAACAAAAAGGGGGTTAAAAATGCCACATCTGGGCCTTAAAAAAGCCCTAAAATCCACTAGCTTCCGGGGGCTTTCGCCCCCTGGACCCCACCCGGTATCGGCTCTGTCGCTACGCTCCCTCGCAACACAGTCACCAAACATACAGGTTGGCACTTCAACCTCAATAAATTTTTGTTTTGGCACTTCTAATAAACTAGTTGAGAAGGCCTGGTTTAAAAGGTTGGCTAATTTGTATACTCTTCAAAGGATAACATTGTTTTCCTTTTTGTGCTTTTTTGTTGTTGTTTGTATTTTGTGGACCTGGTCAAACCATTTAATTTCATTAAAATTAAAATTTCTTTGAAAAAGAAGAGATGTCCATAAACAGCAAAATACCAACATAAGTACATTGTATGAACAGCAGCAGAGCTAAACCTTATTGAAATGGTCAAACAAGTTGTTGGAACGTCATCATCAATAGGGTTACAAACTAAGGGTCACTGAGTCATGATTCGTAGGACGACGACGATGATGGTAAACTATATACATAATAGACTGTTGGAAAATGTATCTTTGTTCCTGTTTAGATTAGGTCTATGAAGAACAAAATGTATATCTCAACATTTGGTTTGGACAAAATAAATGTATCCACATAGCTCAGCAACTTATTTGCTGATATCATTATACCTGTAGACTGAAATAGTTTAATGCTGCTTTTTCCATGTATGGGCAGGCACGTTAAGTGGCTATGGTTTGGTGTAACTTGAAGGTGTTATGTAATAATGAAACTATATTAGATCCATAATTAAATGCCTACTCACCCAAACTCAAAAAATCTGGAGAAGTAGACTGAATAAATGAATAAAAACAGAATTTGAGTTGATAGAATGGGTAGAATGGGAGGAAACTATTTAAAGCTAATTGTATACCAATGGCATACATATTATATCCCAAGTTGGCCACTCAATATTCAAATTTGCATTTCTTTTCTTTTTCTTTTTTTAAAAATCTTTATATATCAAATTGAAATCCAACTACCACATAAGTCCGGCTGTGAATATTGATGTGCATCCCCTCTTTCTTTTTGTCTTCTTTTTTCTGTCTTTTCCCCCTTTTTCCAAAATTTTGTTCCTCCATATTTATATTATTATGTATCCCGGCTTTGAGGGTAGTCATACTATCAAGCTTTGCTTATTTTGTCAACCCTCCTGTTTGATGTTCTTGATTAGTTACAGCCAGCCTTACTTTATTCTACATATATTCTTTTGTCATGTGTAAATTTGCAATATTTGTTTGTTATATATTTGTAAAATCAAACAGAAATAAATAAATCAAATCAAATCAATGGTACAAATTCAAATTTATGTAGCCTTCATCATTCAAAAATTAATGCGAAAGAATTAATTTGGGTTTATACATTTTCATTTTCTCTGTTACATCGACTTTTGATTTGTATTGCTATGTACCTTATGATGCTGGTAGAAAATCAATTTTCCACTTTTTATATGGACCAGAATGAATAAATTTTGATTGAGGATTATTTTGTGATAGGTGACTTTTCCTCATGACTGATTTTTTTTTAAAGTGAATGAAGTTTGCGTGCATTACATAAAGCCCCAGAAGTAGAAGTAAAGTCCACTCCCAGTGATTGATACACTTATTAGTAACTAAAAAGCTGAATGGTATCAAATTTAAAAATTACCTCTTAGTATCATGGAATGTTCTACTTTACATCCTACTGGTAAATTGAATTCAAACGAAAACAGATTTGTAACCAATGGAGAGCAAAGGAAATAAATGTGGTAATGAAATGTTTTGCAGCTGGATCCTCTTATCAAACTTGAGGAGTGCAAACATAAGGGTATTTCTCCTTCACCTGGAAGCAATGTGGTTACGTATACGTGCATATATACGGTTGCTATCTATGGGGGAATATATTAAAAAGGGTTAATGTACATGTATGTGTATATGTGTTAGTTGAATAATCTATGTGCCATTATATCAGAGTGTACATACATGTATACATAATGGAGATGAAATCTTGTGTCTTTCAACTGTCCTAAATGTTCACCAGGAAAGTATGTTTGAATGATAATAGATGCAATGAGTTATGATGAAATATTAAAATATACTTAAATATATTAAAAGAGAATGCCTGTTTTAAAAAGAGTATTTTGTGTGATAGTCTATGCAATCTTATATTTATTTATTACTTGGGTATCCATATTACTTGCTTTTTCTTTCTTTCTCTCATTTTATATCTTTCTCTCTCTCTCTCTCTCTCTCCCTCTCTCTCTCTCTTTCACATATACACACACTGTCTCTCTCTCTGTGTCTGTCTCTCTCTCTCTCTATCTCTCTCTTTCTCCCTCTGGAGTGGCTATATATTTTTGCTCTAGATTTTGGCAATCATGCTGTTTTCATATAACTCTTTACCTTTAGCACTTGCCATCAGTTCCTTCGATCTGTTGGCCTACTGTTCATACCAGATTTTCTATAAAAAAATATTTGGATAAGAAATTCCCCAAAATGTGTCTTCTGGTTTTATAATCCTTGTGCTTTAATACAAAAACAGTCTCTGCTTCACTTGAACACTTTAGCTTTTCTCAATACTTTAGCTTTTCTCAACACTTTACTCATTCTATATCATTTCCAAAAATATTTCACAGCTCCCCAAACACTATAAGTCGTGTCCGTGGTGTCTGTTCAGTCCTTTACGTCCATCCATAAGCAGAAGATGGATACTGCTTGAAAAATAAGATAACATATGGGATATGTTATCTTATATCTATATGTAAACAGATAAATACACATGTACATGTATATCTATTAGAAGAGAAAAGATACCACACAAAATAGGGAAAAGTTAATCATGCATTTTTTGAAATTATGGCTAAACGATCTATATTTATGTAAATTTAACACTGGCTCATATCTTAACCCTATTTAGCCCGGGGAGGGGGGGGGGGGGCTTTAGAAGCCCCCCCCCCCTTCGACATTTTTCGCGATAATTTTTTAACGCAAGAAAAATCTTGCACTGAAATTTTGTGACTTTTTTTCTTTCGAGTCTTGCGCATCTTTTGAAAGAAATTTTTCGAAAATCGGACCTACCATTACAAAGTCACATGTCCTTTTGTCTTTGCATGTCAGCCCGAAAATCGCTCAGTTTTGTGATTTGTGTACAAAACATGGAAATCTCATTTTTCAAATAAAGAGATAAAACATTGGTTATTTGGTCTTGTTTATAGTTTAGGTGTTTATTTTGGGGTCAAAATAGTTGAATTATAGTTGGAAATGAAATAAAACAACAAAAACAATAAAATACATAAGTTAAAAAACAAAGAAATACATAAGAAATTATCAAAACAATAGATAGCATAAGGAATAACCCTGGTTTTTCAATTTTGTGTGTTGTATTATTATTCCCACTGGTCTAACAAATATATGTAGTGAGAAAGAATGCTTAAATATGAATAATGTCTGATTTATGGGCAAAAATGTGAATTGTATGACCTTATTTGCATAAATTACCATAAATATGCAAATGAGTGAATTTTTCAAAAATTTAAATTACCATAGTATTCTATACACTTCACTTGACATGTATGCAAATTTTCGCGGCGATCGGGCGTTTCACGGCCGAGATCATAGGGGGGGGGGGGGCTTAGAAGCCCCCCCCCCCCCCCCCCCCTGGGCTATGCAGTTTCAAAATAGCCCGGGCTCAATAGGGTTAAGTGTGATGTAAAATTAGAGTGTATACTGTTATGCATTATACACTACGAAGATGTCATTAAAATTAAAAATTACATCTTCCATATTTTTGTTGGTATTATGATACTTTTGTGACTTACTTTAAAGGTACTATGTCCCATTTTAAGGCCAAAAAATGAAAAGGTTAAATTCCAATAGCATTAATTTTTGAAAGATAATACTAATTTATTTAGAACTTCCCTAAAAAAGGTGGGGCTTGAAAATGTCTGTAAGTGGGAAAATAACGACTATTAGTTGTCAAATCGACTTAGAAGCTGTAGAGCCAATAAGTAATAGTCTTGATTTTCAGACCATTGTACCGAATGTTCATACGTTTCATGCTGCGCAAAGATTCAATCAGTTTAATTTTGGCCATCACAACAAGTGGGTTATTGTTGTAGACAAATGCTCATGTACCCTTTACAGCTCATTTTATGTATGTTATTACCAAAGAAGAAAAAAGCCAGTCAGTCACTCAATAGTGTCTGACAGTGAAGTCTAGCAAGTAAATGGGTTTTCTTGCCTACTTTGAATATGAGGACACTGCTAACGTTTAAATTTCACAGATGGGACATACATGACATATTCATAATTCCTACAAAGTTCTACAGAATTTGATGTTGGCTGCAAAAGGGACCTAGTACCTTTAAGGCTCGGCCTCAAAATGTTCCTCAAAATCATTCATAATTTCTTTGTAAGACAATTTGTAAGTAAGATTTTATTTTAAAAAGCAATATGCGAGAAAGTTCTTTTTTTTTCTCGAAGAAAAGTAAAAGAGAAACCCAAAACCTGAAAATTTAACAATTTTGGTATAAATCTGGATTTCTGCTGTCCAGATTGAAATAATTTGTTGTTTAACATGCTTTACAGGTTTTACCCGTCCTTTGAGTTGCACAAAGACATAATAATAGAAGAGTCCGAACTATTAACAATGCTAGTCGTATCATAGAGAGACTGGGAAACATCAGATAAGGTGGCCACTAAAACTTAATGGGGTACTCTTATTTTTTTGGCTCCTCCCCCTCTCCCCAACCGCACAGCAGCCAGATAAAACAAAACTTAGCTTATATCATTAATTCTAAATTGTTACACGATTGCAACTACTTTCGAAATTCAACCTATTTAAGGCAATTTTACTAGCCTTGTAAGTCACCCATCGGGATGGGCGAATATGGCAAAGAAATATTACGTAATCAGAACGTGATTTCTATGTGGTTTACAACCACAACAATAGGGTCTTGGAATTGCACTTGAGTTTTTTTTCGAAAATAATTGCGATCTTGTTAATTAGACTTGTATTTATAAGTGAAGGTGAATACCCTGCGATCACCTTCAAGTCAAAAGAAGTCTGAAAACAAACAAGATAATTATAAAAAACATAAAACTTTACAGCAATGTTCTTAAAGGTAATACAAAGTTTTGGGAAATTTTGAAAATTAGGTGGATAGTGAATCTTTGCAATTTTGATATATTTGGATGCCCCTATGGATGTATTATAAGCACTAAAAAAAATCAGCCCCTAAAACACTTCTTTTTCCGAGAAAAATTGAATACAAAAATTTACCGGTGCTCCCGGTAAATTTTGATAAATGTCAAATAGCGCCTATGACCGTACAATGGTAGCTGCGACCATGAAAATTTCAGAATATGTAGTTGGGATATATAATTTCCAAACGGGAATAGCTAATCGGTCGATTTTAGTCAAGAAACATTGTTTCATAGCTAAATTAATATCTTGACCTTGAGAGGGAGCTATACAACTTAAAGAGTTTATTATTTATAATTTCATAACTTTAGACTCGATTTCAACCGCGATAACGATCAATGTATATTCTAGGAACGCATATGCTTCAAATATGTTAATTTAAACCAAATTCATGACCCCATACCAAAACTTTGTAATACCTTTAAAGAAAGTGGGAGCGATGACTGGATATAAATAAACAATCACTTGCATGCTCCACACTTGTTTTGGATATTTTATTGAGCTGTTAAAGTCTCAGATTTCCTCCTTACATATGAAGAATTATGCGCCTTTAGTATTACTTTTTTACCTTCAAGATGCTTTTTTTTTTTTTTTAAGATGTAGGATAAAGAAAACTAATACGACCAGGCGATTCTGGAAGCTGTAAGATCAATTCATGTGGTTTTACGGGCAGGATGCTTTTTGAAGTGGAGTCCTGTTTCACGATTATAGCACTTAAAGAACTCTGTCAGGTTACACCCGACTCCTGTATACTGTTTGGCCAGGGTTGAATGAGAGAGCAATTTTAATGTCTGTACATTGTAGCAAGTTGTTTTGAGGAAGAGCAAGAAAATCAAGATGGGTGAAAGTTCGAACAGATTAAGAAAAACAAATCATTGCTCGCCAGTTTTGAATGAAAGGGCCATCTAACCTTTGTGGCAAGTTTACTTGAAGGAGAGCAGAACAATTAGAGATACAGAATCAGAGATCTGTTTCTGATTGGTGAAACATATTGAACAAAATCGAGCATGTATTAATGAAGTCAGGAAGTTTTAAAGTTTATTTAGACATTTCTGATTGGCGAAACATACCGTCACGTAATAGTATACACTCATGTATCATATACATGATTATCGGACATCTCTCTTTGTTTTCTTTCTAACGCACAACATGAAGGGAGGAAAATACTTTTGTTTAGAAAATTTTGACTAAGGATTACAGGCATAATGGCGCTGATTTGATTTCTTAAAGGTACTATGTCCCATTTGCAGGCCCCAAAAATGAAAAGGTTAAATTCCAATGGCATTTGAAAGATAATACTAATTTAGAACTCCCCTTAAAGATAGGGGGCTTGAAAATGTCTTTCAGTGGGAAAATAACGGCTATTAGTTGTCAAATCGACTTATGAGCTATAGAGCCAATAAGTAATAGTTTTGATTTTAGGACCATTGTACCGCATGGTCGTACGTTTTATGCTGCGCAAAGATTCAATCAGTTTGATTTTGGCCATTACAAGAAGTGGGGTATTGATATAGACAAATCCTTTACAGCTCATTTTATGTATGTTATTACCAAAGAAGAAAAAAGGCCAGTCAGTCACTCAATACTGACAATAGTGTCTGACAGTGAAGTTTAGCAAGTAAACGGGTTTCCTTGCATAATTTGAATATTAGGACACTGCTAACGTTTATATTTCACAGATAGGCCATAGACGACATAATTATTCATAATTCCTGCAAAGCTCTATACAGAATTTGAGGTTGGCTGCAAAAGGGACATAGTATCTTTAAGAGTTTGTGTATATCTATATTTTTTGAATTTTTGTTTGGGGGTGTTTAGAAACGCGTTAATGTTTCTACAAGACAGAGTTTGGACACGCTATCATACTATACTGGGTCAATGTCATGTGACATGGTTCTAAGAGAGGTTTAAAGTGGAGAAAGGGCCCTCAACCGAGATTCTATTACCAGGAAAACCCTGAAATCAGTTCTTGTCCATTCGATTCTATAAAGGGTTTTGATGCACTTTACTAACCTTCAAACAAGGTTATTACCTATCTACTCTGACAAGGGAAAGTAGACCATCATCAAGTCCGAGTTCTGTACTAACGCATCCTAAGGTTTTATGACAATTCGCTTGACAAATCATTCTCCCCACTCTGTTGCAGTCATAGATGAATATCTGCGAAATCCATGCAAATTATTTTTAACGACCCCAAAAATGGTATTAGGGATGAGTTGAATTTTAACTCCGGCCTTGAAATTGGTTGCTTCCAATAATTTTGAAAGGGTGACACAATCGCAAAGACTTTCTAGAAATCAGCCGTAAGCAATTATAATAGCCTCGCCCATCACCATTTGAAATGTAAACATATTACTGTGATATATTATTACGTAATCAGAACATGATATATCATGTCTATAGGGAAAACAGTCTCGCGCGAGTTATTTGTTGGTGTTTTTAAAGTCGTTACGGATAATGGAAAGTGCTACTTCAAAATGAACATAATATGTTTTAATTAGTTTGCTACACGTCAATAGTCATCAGAATACAATTTCATTAAACACATTTCTCTATTTTTATATGATCTTGTGCAGTGTTTTTTTGTTTTTTTTACATGGAATATTGGAAAGCAATTTGCTTCCGCAGTAAGGCTTTGATGCCATCGCTGTTCGCAAAATAACTATTTTGAAATCAGTCCGAAAGTTTTAATTTTCCCAAAGTAAATGATTTATTCATTCCTATGCCCATGAATGGATACAGGAGGGGGGCGGGACTGTTAATACCCCCTTTTGAAACTAAATGAGTTAAAGAAACTGTGTCTCACTATCTTTTTCGACTCTGCATAGACCAATGCGATTTACACCCCCCCCAAAAAAAAAAAAAAGGGAATGAACGGATTAAGATTCGATTTTGATTTTGATTTGATCTTTCATTGAAAAAAGATTAAAAATTCACATAGATACAATGACTACAACATATTGTTATACAGAGACATTAGTAACTAACACTCAAGGTAAGTCCCACCAATATGTGCATATCCATGTTATGGACCTTATATATTTCCATATTCACGTGTATATTAATTTATGCGCATGAGCAGAATGGGGAGGTTTTAAAGAGATATGCATTTTTTTAACACACCACTGTCATAGTCAAGGGGCAAAACTTTTTTTTTTTTAAATAATGTTGCTGCTTAAATAAATAACTATCTTGTGGTAACATAGTTATGTGATATAAAAACTTCATCAAAGTTTACAATATTTACAGGGAAAAAATGTCGCAGTTGAATAAGATTGTTTTCTTCCCTTTTTCCTTTTGGTCCAATTAGAAAATTTACTGATGGAGGATACTTTTTCTTAATTGTTTTTAAATGAGACCTTCTTGAATTAATACTTTTTAAATCTGATGGTAGTTGATTCTATATTATAGGAGAGATTTGGGAGATTCTGTTGTCTCATACAACACGATTTTTATCCGGGCGTTCGTGTCCACACATCAGAAGTAGCGGCTGTGAACTGGAAGATCGGGTGACCTCTTTCCGTAATCTCATATTAAGCAAATTACATACTACGGTGCACCCTCCCCCAGCCCCCCCCCCCCCCCCCTCCTCCCCACCCCCTCCCTTCCAGTACGCCCTGGTGGTATCAACGCCCTTTAATACAGAATCAATACCCGGTGACGAGCACATGATGGTTTACACAAGCCACTCATGAAAGCATCCCGCATGTTACTGAAATCAACTCCGCCCTATATGCTGGTAGGCCTACAACAAACCCTGGTTTCAGGTTTTTTTAAACCGATGGTGTTCCCTCATAAAATTTTATGAAAGTTGGTTCATCGTCCAAAATACTTCAGTCCAGCTTTCATCACGAACACTGGCGCACCTAGTGATAGTCCGATGTAAACCGAGCTCTTAATCGTGGATTTTTTGTTTCCTTTTCTTCTTGGCTTGTGGATTGTTCGGTAAGTTCTCGCTCTACAATAATTTTTGATTGGCTTTTTTTTAAAGGTTTTCTCATTGCGACATTTGCATAATCTTTTTAAAGTCGATCGGCACATCATGCGCAACTTTGAACCTTTTTAGAAATAGTTGAAATATGGATTAGAACATTCAGCTAGTGGTATTAATTTATAAACATGTATGAGGTGAAGACATTAATGATACATTTTCAAACTTGTGTCATAAGTGCCATGTTGCTGTTTTTTGTTGTTCAGTGCTCATAAGCTCATTTATAAAACGCACGCACTAAAAGATGACCGAAGTTTGAGAAATATATTAAGCTGTAAATTTCTTTTGATTGGTTGTGCAAAAGACTTTGTATTGCAAACTAGTAAATATTCAATTGGTTGATTGATGAAATATTGTAAATGGAATCAAATTAACAAGATTACCTTCCGCCTAATAAGGATGAAACAACCGATTATGTTACTCGCAATCTCTTTTTTAAAGACCCATTCCCAGCGTTTTAACCAAGTTTTGTCAACTTCCAGTTGGTATTGTAAATTAATCAGAATTTTAAACGTAGGCACTTTAAAGGATCATTTTCCAGGATAACTTTTATTACCATTTACGCCGAAACAGAACTTCAGTGTTTTATGAACGTTAATGTCCGGGTTTATAAAACAATATTGTTTAAACGTGATGTACTATGGAATGCTCTAATCTTACACAAATTAAATGAAAGGTGGTGAATATTGAAGAAAATACATGAATTCCATTCGTACTGAAGATGGAATTTTGTGAATAACATTTTTTGTTTGGCATGTTAATTCTTCACAGGGATCTGGTCTGCTGAAAAGATTACAGTCACCTAACAACATGAATTCAACGATACCAAGTATGGACACCGTGTTCTTACAGACCACACCGGCTGGTAACGAGACAGAATGGGAACTTACAGACTACAAACAACGAGTCTTCATCGGTATCATCTTTATCTTGATCTCAGCCATTGGTGTGGTAGGCAACCTCATGGTCATCGTCGCCGTCAACCTCTCCCGCAAGCTACAGACGGCGACTAACGTGTTCGTTCTAAACACCAGTTGCGTCGACTTGCTCAACTGTCTCTTCCTGCCATTCAACGCGGTGTCCATGCTAAGCAGGTCTGGATGGCCACTCCCTTCAGGATTCTGTACCGTGGCTGGTGGGATTACCATGGTGTGTCTAGGAGCTACCCTGGTCAATCTTTCCCTTATAGCTATCAACCGTGCCTACTTGATCGTAAACCCGCGGGACAACTACTGCAAGCTCTACAGCCCTGTCAAGTTAGGTCTGATGGTGTTCTTCGCGTGGTTCTACCCCATCATGGCGTTTGCCTTGCCACCCTCTCTGGGAATCGGTAAGCTTGGATATTCAGAGGCATACAAGGTGTGCTTTTGGGATGATGACCATGAACTTGTCTACATCAACGACTACATCGTCGCTCTCACCTTCTTGATCTCCTTCATCACCATCATCGTTTGCTACGCGATGATCTACGTCCATGTCAGGCGTCACAACCGTCGTCTTCAGGTCTTCTACTCCAACAACCACACCAAGCCCAGTGACGCTGCCTCCACTCGTGAGCTCGTTAACGGCTCCTCCATCAAAATAACCGAGAAAGGTCACAACTGCACCCTGGAAACGCAAGCCCGAAAGTCCCGCAACAAACGCGAGATCCAGATCACCAAGAACCTGTTCTACGTGGTTTGTGCCTTCTTCTTGTGTATCCTGCCCTACCCGATCACGCTCACCATCCCTGTGAAGAGCATTGCGGACGTCTATGCCGGCGTTCTCCTCATGGCTAATTCCTGCGTCAACCCTCTCATCTACAGCTTCAAGCATCCTCACTTTAACGTCATCTTTCGGATGATGGTACGAGGTCGTTTGGATGAGATCCCTCAACCTTCCACCCTCCTCAAGTTCATCCTACGGTCAACCGGCATTGATCGACAACGATCCTCATCTAACCTCCGTACAAACGATACAGGATCCACCCGCTAGAAACCTCCCAATCGGCCGCCGATGCAAACGAAATATTTCCATCGATGGTCACACTTTCTTGAATCTTTGATCCGTGCCTTGTGTCATAAAAGCACCGGTTGTAACATCGTTGTCGCTTAAAATGCATAATTAAAAAAGAGACGGAGAAAGAAAAAACATTACACAGAGGCGTAGCGAGAGGGATACAAGAGGCGCAAATCCCATTGCAACCCCAAATCATGCACGTATAAAGTTTTGCGCAACCCTTTCGATTAGGTTTCGTGGATGCCCCCTCTATTCTAACCATAAGCGCTTCTTGTAGAAAAGGGCTACTCAATGACGAATCAACACGATCTATTATCATAAGTAACTCTCAAATATATCGTTGAAGGTCTGGGAACACTTTGTGAATGATTAATGAAATGGAAGAATTTGAACAAAAGTGAAAAGAGATGAGCAGGGACGCAGAATAAAAAGATTTAAAGTTGCAAGGTGGAAGGTGGAAGGAGTCCACATGCCAAGCAGTGGCAGCGAAAACAACCAACCATTCTCGACACCAGTGAGGGAGGACTCGTGGCAGTGCTTCACTGGTATAGCGTGAAGAAAAGAAGAACAGCGAGAAAAATGGGCGAGGAGAGGGGGGAAGGGTGATAGCAAAGCAGTGCATGAATGAACTTATCATAGATTTTGTTTGAATATGATATAATTTGTAATCGCTGTGAATATCTAAATATCAAAATACAGTAATTACAATAGGCATACTGTATTTAACAAAATGTGTTACAGATGCGTACATAATCAAACATCAATATAAATACCTTATTCTTTCTCAATTCTTTCCCGTTCATTTTGTTGTCTTTTTACATTCTCTCAAGTTGTCACAACTCGTCCGCTTCATCGTATTAACCTTTTATTATTCTCATGTTTAAATTTTTTCATTCATTTCCAGTTTTCCGTTTTGCATCCCCCCTTTTCCCATTCTCTCTCTTTCTCTCTTTCTCTCTCTCTCTCCATCTCTCCATCTATCTATCTATCTATACATCTATAATAATAATAATAATATTCCGCTTTTATATGGCGCTTAATACATCTACGATGTCTCTAAGCGCTTTAAATACGTACTATTACCCCGGTCATTGGATTCAATACTTGCCCGCACATACTCTGTGCACTATCTCCACTCCCTGGGGAGCATTCCAACCAGGTGTTACTTGACGCTCAAAAACTGCTTGACCAGCAATGACGGTCGCATCCTACCAGGTACCCATTTAACACGTGGGTGAAGAGTAGCAAGTGGAGGTTAATATCTTGCCAAAGGATATGAGTGCCGTGTCAGGATTATATATATATATATATATATATATATATATATATATATATATATCTCGCTTCCTCACTCTATCTTCATCCGTGTTCCACTTCCTTCCGAATCGGATCATATTTTATGATGTGATAATACTTTATAACGTAATATAATATAGTAGATAATGTATCATTAGCGGACGTGACTATTTGGGGGAGGATGAAAAGGTTGCACATCATTTGGCTGAACTTGAATTTCTAATTTATCGTCTTTTTCGTATGCTAGAATATTCTTTAAAAATATTCTATGAAAGAGGAGACAAAAAGAGAGAAGAATTGCAAATGACAACGAATCAATTAGGATGTGTTTTTTGTGTGTACGGTATGACAGGTATTTTGGAATGTATATGTATTTGTAAGATAAACTTTTGTATTATAAAGTGTAAATTTGATAATGACCTGTACCTTTCAATACCTTTTAATTTTAATAGTTTCATACTATTAATTAAATGTAATGTTAACTGTTATTGTATAATTGTTTAAATGGGGGCACGCTACAAGAGTCCTATCTCGCACCCCGGGGCAACGTGTCTGACACGGCCGGTTGTAGCAAGCCAACTACTCCGAAGATCAAGATTACATTAATCTTGATCTAAGGAGACACGAACGAACGAACCTTTCAAATTAACGGCCACATATTATTGTGATGTGAATACGTTTCTCTGTCACCGCTCTTGTACTAATTTATCAGTTGAAAAGAACGAAGCCAAAATGTTAAAAGGTCGGTCACAAAGTAAATAATCATATATAATTGATACACGTCTGTAAAAACCAAATAACACACACGCACGCACACACAAAAAAACACTCATCCCCTTATCTCTCAAGGTTTACATTTGCAAATCTAGAGGTTTCATCAAATCTGTAAAATTTGAGTCCTTTTGTATATTGATTACTAATATTATAGTGAAAATAATTTTGTAAATTGATATTTATCTAGGAGTTTATTATTCTTTCAAAAATGAATAAGTAAAGCTGCAATTTTTATGCAATATTTGTGCCTTTGGGCATCGTAATACGTCAAATCAATGTATATATAACTTTGTACTATGATACAGTGTATGGTGTTAACGAAGAAGGCGTGATTTCGTTTCATAGTATTTTTTCAATGTTTGAAAAGGAATATATTCAGTATTTTTCTTTGGCTTAACACGTCTGTCATTGGATCAGTATGCATGTAAATATCTTTTTAGAGAAAAATGCCATCATTATAGCAAACAAATCTTAGATTTGTTTTATGTTACATGTTTTCAAACTTCTTATAAACTTTGTAGCTCATGTGCAATACAAAATTGTACTAAAAACTCATTTATATATTTCCATCATTAGTCAAAATATATATAACTCTGGTGTTTATATCATATTTCTTTCTATATACAACAATAAAAACGAAAAGCAAGATATTATTGTGATGTAGTTGCAATTGTGGAACCTAAATTTAATTTAAATCACAGTATTTATCTTGAAACTTGAATATCAATTATACTTATCCTATTTCCTCTTCTTTATTACTTTGACCTTTTTTAGTATGTAAATAGTAATATTTTTATGGACTTGTTTTGTAATGATATTTGATTGAAATGAAAAAATCTTGTAAATTGATACAAAATAAAGCGGGCTCGCTTCAATTTAAAATAAAACATGTACTTTAACATGCTAAAACCACGATCTCACAAATTGTTTGTTATTCGGAACGAGGGAAAGGGATATCATGCATTTTTATAACTCTACTGTCAAATTAGTGTTTTAAACATGAGAGTTATGGTGATGATGATGATGGCGATGATGATGATGATGATTATGATGATGAGGATGATAGTTATAAAACACGCAAGGTGCAATTATAGTCTTAGTAAAATGATCTTTCAAAGGATGATGACGACGCAAATGAAGATGATTATGAAAAAGAGGATGATGATGATGATGATGATGATGATGACGATGATGATGATAATGATGATGATGGTGGTGGTTGTGATGGTAATGACGATGATGATAAGGATGACGACGATGATAATGATGATGACGGTGATGATGTTGATGGTGATGACGATGATGATGAACTTGAACTTGAACTTGATGATGATGATGATAATGATGATGGTGAATATGTTGTTGATGACGTTGATGGTGATGATGATGACGGTGATTATTATGATGAACATGATGACGACGGTGCTGATAATGCTTGTGGTGACAGGGATGGTTCTGATCATGAATATCGTGATGGTACATGATTCCAAGGTATCATAGAAAGCATGTACATGGATATCACGCAAAAATAGCTTTAATATAGGGGAATGGTAAACGTGTATAAATGAATGCAGTGATAGACAATTTGCTCGTTACTTTATGGGAAAACAGAAATGATGACCATGCTTAGTCAATCTTATCTTCATCGAGTCCAATTTTGGCGCCTTTTTTGTTGTTGAAAAGTAGATTAATGTGCACCTGTCTTTGGTTTGGCTAGACTGGTTCTTCTTACCAATACCCACTCCCCTCCCCCCCCCCACCCACACACACACACACACACTGTTATTTACGTAATCTGACCCCATTGAGATGTTCATTTTCTTTTGGCCAGACTTCAAACATGAATACTATATCATTGACCTAGGCGATGACGTAATGAAGTACCGATGCCCTCCGTTTGTTAGAAATTAGACCAGTCCTGTTCATAAACACTTCACATTTTCCAATGACGGGTCAGTAAATATTGAGTCATTTAACCGTACTCCATCTCCAACCTAACTAGTGGCACTGCTCACTGTTAAATGCAACAGTACAGAAATTGACTACATGACTGTTTGTTTAAGTGAAGTGTGTGTATAGTATGTATAACTCAATATTCATATTAGTTATTCTCTCATATAATATTAAAAAATAAAAAGTGCAGCGATACTTGGCCAGCACGAAATAATGATGCCTGGAATAGAAGGAAGAATATTAATAGGTTAAAGCCCCTCTAAAGTGTTGGGAGCCCACACGAATTGAATGGCAACATTTCACTCAAATTGTATCATAATGTGAAATTGACGTCATTTAAGACACATTTCTGCAAGTCGAATATTGACGAAAGAATACAAAATTTAGGTTTTCTGCGTACAACACAAAACCCTAATTATGTATTCTTTAATCAATATTTGTCTTCAAACACATTTTTTAGCGGGAAATCTTTGCAGAAGTGTGTCTTAAATGACTTTCTCTTTCACATTATGATATAATGTTAGTGAAAATTCGCCATCAAATTTGTTGGCGAATTTGGGGCTACCAATACTGTAGAGAGGCTTTAAGTATAAAATAGAATAATATTCAGGTTGCTGTTCACCTTCAGGGAGCAGGTGACAAAGTACGTGTTGGAATATTATCCGACAACGACGAAGGTCAACGATCATCGCAATGACGTGCCCTGTATTATAACAAATATAAAGCAAAACTGTCGCCTGTTTTCTCACATACATCTTGACCTCGAAATCGAGAGATCGCAAACTCGTGATTTGTAAACAATCATGTTCCGTATCATTATTGCAGAGGTATCGATGTGAGGCTGGTGTCGGATGAAATTTGCGGTAAATTTTAGATTAAATTTATAATTAGCCCTATGTATTGTCTTTGTATTTGTCTCTGTCTTAGTTTGTGTTTATGTGTTTTTGTTGTTGTATGTGTGTTTGCTTAGTTTATCAATCGCCACATGCACCCCACTCTCTCTCTCTCTTTCTCTCTCCCCGTACCCCTTTTCGCCTCTCAATGTTTTTTCTTCTCTCGGTGGGTTGAATTCAATTCATTTCTGAATACACGTGTTGTTAATCTCGTCTTATTTACAAACCTTGTAATTGCTGGAATATTTAAAAACATATTAGTACTGCTAATGCAATTTTCATAATGTTCATATATGTTTATCTTCTTGTATCAAGTAAATACATAATGATTGTAAAAGAATCTGCAAATCTACCCTCTGGCCGCGAATGTTTTGTTTTCTATATCCATAAACCTTTATACATGTAAGTAGATAAATTTAAAAATAAATGAACGCATCCTAGTCTATAATTGTTAACTGTCAGATTTTCTGACAAAATTGAAAGGAATACAAATTTGCCGAATTCTGATATGCTTAGCAGTATAAAGTCTCCACCCACACCTCTCTCTTGAAAAAAAAAAAAAAAAAATCGGCTTTATAATTGCTGAAATGTTATATGCCACAGCAGGATCCTTGTCATTATGATATTAGTGAAGGCCTAAGAGAGTGCCATGTTTGTGAGAATGAATGGTAGCACTTTTGCACGTGTACAGTTTATTGGCAAAACATTATGGGGTCCACATGTGGGAAATTCGTCCCCTCCATTTACAGGTATACTATATGTCCCATTTGCAGGCACCAGAAATGAAAAGGTTAAATTCCAACGGCATTTGAAAGATAATAATTTAGAACTTCCCTTAAAAACGGAAGGGCTTGAACATGTCTAATGTCTAAAAGTGGGAAAAATAACGACCATTAGTTGTCGAATCGACTTTAGTAATAATATGATTTTTCAGACCCTTGTACCGAATGGTCGTACATGTACGTTTTGTGCTGCGCAAAGATTCAATCAGTTTCATTTTGGCCATTACAAGAATTGGGTTACTGATGTAGACAAAATGTTCACAAACCCTTTACAGCTCATTTTATGTATGTTATTACCAAAGAGAAGGAGAAAAAGTCAGTCAGTCACTCAATAGTGTCTGACAGTGAAGTCTAGAAAGTAAACGGGTTTCCTTGCATAATTTGAATATTAGGACACTGCTAACGTTTCAATTTCACAGATAGGACATACATGACATATTCATAATTCCTGCAAAGTTCTACAGAATTTGATGTTGGCTGCAAAAGGGACATAGTATCCTTAATGCTTTATGTTATCATAATTTCTATCTATCATGCCAAGCAAAAACAGCCAACCAACCTCTGCACCAATGAGGGACGACTCATGGTAGTGCTACACCGGTATATCGTGAAAATGACGAAAATCGAGAAAATGGGCGGCTGGGAGAGGGGGAGGGGTGATCTTTATATCTCAAACAGTGCCCCAATATTTTGCTCAATAATTTCGCGTGTTTGTACGTTTTATCAAACAACCATCCCAATCACAACCAAATTCCTCTGTTTTGTCATGAACACACTAGGATGTAACCAATGAACGTACTATTATTTTAAAGTACAAGACTAACGAATAAAATATTTAGAGATGCATAAATTGAAGTTTCAACAATGTATGTTGCAAAGCATTTATATTCCGATTATTATCTCGTTCAAAACAATATAATCAGTATTATTTTTCAATCATTTTGCAAATAAAATAATACTTTGATCTCAGCTAACTCACATATTCAATTTCATAGATACTACTTTTAAAGTACAAGACTAACGAATAAAATATTTAGAGATGCATAAATTGAAGTTTCAACAATGTATGTTGCAAAGCATTTATATTCCGATTATTATCTCGTTCAAAACAATATAATCAGTATTATTTTTCAATCATATTTGCAAATAAAATAATACTTTGATCTCAGCTAACTCACATATTCAATTTCATAGATACTACTTTTAAAGTACAAGACTAACGAATAAAATATTTAGAGATGCATAAAATTGAAGTTTCAACAATGCATGTTGCAAAGCATTTATATTACGATTATTATATCGTTCAAAACAATATAACCAGTATTGTTTTTCAATCATATTTGCACATAAAATAATACTTTGATCTCAGCTTACTATTCAATTTCATAGATACTACTTCTTTTACAAGATGCTTATGAAAAATGATACTGTTTATCATGTATCTATCTGTAGAATATGAAGGTACATGTATATGACGACAGATGGCGCTAAATATGCCAGTTTAATGAATTTCTGGTGATTATTATTACTAGTATTTGAAAATAATGTTGGTCAATGATTATAAATTCTATTATCGTAAAATGCACTTCGATTTCGATTGTCTTTGCGTACATAATAAGGAGGCATCTCCCCCCCCCCCCCAAAAAAAAAAAAAAATCCGGGGGAGGTCACTCAGTTCACTAACTGTAATTTGTTTAAAAGATTATAACATGTGTAAAGATACAAATAGACCACCTTGCCAATGCCATTGATGGAAACGCCATTAATCTCAACAACAGCAACAACAAACCGATAATCAGCGTAGAAGGGCTGCACCCCCCCCCCCCCCCACCGTACGCTTATGAAAAATATATAAAAGCTTATTAAATAATATTATATATACTATACAGGAGCATTTTAAAGGGGTAGAAAACAGTAATCTCATCTAATAGCGACAAACTGACATTAATAATTATTTGCACTCTGCGTTATTAATACTACATAACAACACAATGTTGAAGACCGCGGTAATACATGCATAATATTTACGATACTCCAGTTTTATCAATAACTTCAGTTACAGTCACAGTCATAGTGCTTGCGTCAAGTAATTGTCGAGAAGGATTGTCGGAAATCATCGGAGATGCCGATATAGTTTCGGATATCTTCGGCAGTTTAACGAATTGATCGGTGATGCTTGTTCTTTCGGCTCCCCTGCGATCGTTGATACTATCGTCTTTTGTCGTCTGCAACCAGTTTTGAACCAATTCATCGGAATCTTTTTGAGATGGTGTGCTCTCGAGTGTGCGTAGGGCTCCCTCATCGACAAGGCTTACGCGAGATGGTTGAGCGCCTTCCCCGTCGTTTCCTTGAGGTGAATCGTCATTGTCCAGTTCGTCAATGTCGGCACCACTCCCATGATCAATATTGTCAGACTTTTCTTCATCGTCGTCTTTCTCGCTCGCACTATCGATATGACCAGGCGGCAAAATGAACCGAACGCGATTTCTCTTATCGCGTGACGAAACGCGCTTCTGTAACTTTCTCCTCCTTTCTAGGAAAGCCTGCAGCGCCTCTTGTCTCCGCCTCTGCCATGGTGACACATTGTCGTCCTCCGTTTCGTTTTTAAGCTCAGTATATTCAACCGTGATTGGATCCTCGGGGATCATGATATCTCCTGTTTTCGTTCGTTTGTAGACAGTCTTGAGTCTGCCGCCGGGTATTCGGGGTGGGATATAACTCTGAAGTTCAGATTCTAGGGCGTTCGAATAAAGGAACTGCTTCTTGATCGGGAGACGTCTTGCGACTTCTTGCTCATGCCGGCGGAGAGCAGCGAAGTTGATCGGAGGCTTTCGCTTAACATACGCTTTCTTTGCTTTCTTCGGACGAGGCTTCGGCGGAGGTGGAGGTGCCGGTTTCTTTTTCTTTTTCTTCTTTGGCTTGATCGGTGTTGGTGGCTTCGGGTGCGGCCGATCGACATCGCTTTCGTATGGCGATCGTTCTGATTGATACGGAAATGGATCAATGGTAAGATTAGAGTTATTTTGTTCGTCGTCGGAGTCAGTTTCCTCGAGCGATACCCGGCTCAGGAGTGTTACGTCATCTTCCTCTTGTGTGACGTCATACACACCGCTGTCTGAAGCCGACGTACCAGAGCTACCGGAAGTTAATTTTAAGTTATCAGACGTAAGAGATGGCAAACTTACACGTCTTTTAACATTTATCTTGCTGTGCTCGTCTAAATCTAACGACTTGGCAAGCCTCTGCTGGGCTCTGGTGATACCCATTTTGAATTGTGTTGTGGGACTCAAGTTGTCATTTGATCGGTTACCAGTTGATATGTGGGGTAGGTGGTTTGACGTATTCGGATGTGGTAATTGCATGTGATCCCTCGATGGTTGGCTAACATCACTGCGACACTGTTTGCAACCAACCTCAAGCCTCTGTTTCCTTTCCATCGATCTTCCTTGCACTATACCAGGGAGAAAATTCGCACCTTGGTTTAATCCACGTGACGACTCATCCGATACCATGGCAACTGGATAACGATGACCAAGGGGGTGACGCCCCCTCCCGGCTGCGTTCATGGTGACGCAGCTGTCACATTTGGGGAAGTTGTGAATCCACGTCATGTGATGCGCAAGGGCGGGTGTTTGTTCATCGGAGTCGATCATAGCGAACTCAATTGTCGTCTACTACGCATAATCAGGACCTGGTGTTCCTAGGGAGTCGTGGTGTCGCTGACTTCGTCGTCTTCCTGGGTCAAGATCCATCGATCGCTAGTATCTGAAAGACAAGTGAAAAGAAAAACGATGTAGACAGGTGTTCTTGCAAGCTGTTTCCCTGACAACGACAGAGATTTTAATTACGGAGGTCTTCGTAAAAATAAAGTATTAAACGGGACAAGGATATTCTCTTTACAGCGGGTAGCTTGAATATTAATAATGAACATTAGTTTTTAGATCTGTTGGAAAATTAAGATAGAGGTTAGTTAAGAAGGCACGAACATAGGTACGTGGACAAAATGAATCCACGATTATTTTAGGTAATATTGTCTACCATAAATTAGAGTGTTATATGATGGTAAATGTTCATTCAGCTTTCCATTGATAAAAAAGAAAACAAATTCCATCTGGTAAAGGTCTTTAGAGAAAGCCACGCTTTGATCCGACTTTTCCTTAAAAACGAGCTAAATAGATATCGATCTAATTGATACGATTATGTTACTGCTTACTGGACTATTCCTGTCAAAGCAGATTAGGTAATATTGCTTGAATACAAAGACATGAAGAGTGAGTAAGGTAGAGGGAAAGAGAGAGAGAGAGAGAGGGGGTGAGAGAGAAATGGAGTACAAGACAACAAAGAGAGATGACGACGAAAAGAGAGAAGGAAGAAAAGAGAGAGAGAGAGAAAGAGAGAGAAAGAGATCGAAAGAGAATGAGAGTTAGTAAAAAGATAGAAAGAGGGAGAAAGGGAAAGTGTTATAAATAGAACGAGAAAGAAAAAGAACGAAAGAGAAGACAAAGGAGGATGATAGACAGAAGAGAGACGGATACATTAGGGAAAATGAAATAATGAAGAATTTTATATTGGATATCAGTCAATCAGGTTGAATACCTGAAGTTGAAATGAGATGTGTATAATAAGTGAACTATACACTGTAATTTACACACTTCTATCATGTTATGATCATGCACCCGCATATAGTATCGAAATTCTTTTTACTGTCGGTTTAATCAATATTTATGAACATCACGATCAGCATGATCGGTCAATATTGTATTAATAAAGTAATAGCCATGCCAACCTGCCCATGCTATTGAGTTTGACAATGAAGAGTTTCCTTCTAAAAGCTTATTAGCTAATTACTCACATGGTCTCTATATATGTATTGTATGTGGTCCCGCCCCCCCCCCCCCACTCAGTGTTATTTAGGGTACGCATATGCTCGTACCCTCTTTTTGAAAGCACCCCCTATCTGAGGACTGCCAACATTAAATTTTCCGAACCCCCCTTTCGCGGGCTTTTCGCGGGCTTTTCCTGCCTTGGAGACCCCCCTAAATCAGGAAAAATGCTCAATGTACCCCCTTAAAGTCGGAATAATTTCTCAGGAGTCCAAAGAGATGAGAGAAATAAAGAAAACACCACCTTTTTAAAGAAATCTCCGGGTGAAAAGTCAAATACAATTTTTACAATTCTCGGGCCGGACTTTGTCGCACGAAAAGTACCCCTTTACCGGACATTTTGGCAACACGCATGCGGTCATTCCGACCTCCGAGTGGGGGGGGGGGGGGCGGGTATGTGGTGTGCTAACTATCTTCTAATTACATGATACTATTATGCTCAATACACATGCTCCAGCGACAATTTATCTGAAGTCAGTATCTGTCACTCAGCGAATTCTCCATCTTCAACCCCCGGCATGCTGGATGGAACTCTAAACCTAAAACCCTAACCTAAATTGAGACCTAATTGCAATCCTATCCCTAACCCATATTTTGACGAAAGACAGAACGGAGCAATAAATTACTGTCGGAGCACTAATGAATATTACATTATCCGACATACATTTTCAAGTATATGATATGAAAGTAAGTAGTGCCTTTAATTCCTCTGCCCCTAAGACCTTAATGGAATTTTATTGGTATATTTTAGAATCCTTAATTCTGATATTTAGCGACCAAAGTTTTTCACCCGAGATATCTATAGGGAAATGAAAAGATTTCGAACGATATGTATATGAATCCTAAAGTTTGTGGCGAAAGAATTCGATCGACATCCATTGGAGTTTACACAATATAGGTTTCGATTTTAATGGTTGGTTTTTTTTCCCCCTCCTTCCTCTATTTCAAATCAAAAATTTATTTCAACAACTATATAGGCGATTTTTCCCAATCATAAACTGCAATAAATATATAAAGACATAGATCATTTTGTATTAACGTTTAACACCCCCCCCCCCAATAAAAAAAAATCAATATTTTATCGACTTTTTGGCATCGTTTAACAATGCTAAATCCGAGATGCATGGCCGTACGTGTTATCAGTGCCTGTGATATGGTGCTACTATTGAAGCCCTAAACAAATTGCGCTTCAAAATGATAATGAAGTGCCCCCGGCCCCCCCACTCAATGTTATTTAGGGTACGCATATGCTCGTACCCTATTTTTGAAAGCACCCCCTATCTGAGGACTGCCAACATTTCGAACCCCTTTTTTTCCGAACCCCCCCTTTCGCGGGCTTTTCGCGGGCTTTTTCTGCTTTGGAGACCCCCCTAAATCAGGAAAAATGCTCAATGTACCCCCCTAAATTCGGAATAATTTCTCAGGAGTCCAAAGAGATGAGAGAAAAAAAGAAAAACATCCCCTTTTAAAGAAATCTCCGGGTGAAAAGTCAAATACACCCCTTTTTTTACAATTCTCGGGCCGGACTTTGTCGCACGAAAAGTACCCCTTTACCGGACATTTTGGCAACACGCATGCGGTCATTCCGACCTCTGAGTGGGGGGGGGGCCGGGGAAGTGCCTCAAAGAAGTAACGATCTTTGAGTGACCGGCTTTACCATACTCATTTTCCCCGTAGACTGTAGGGTTAGGAAAACACAAAATTTGATTTCGATTTCCAATCATAAATGTCTTGATAATCGGAAAGGCGATCGGCTTGTAAAAGTCATGGGGCTCCTGACTGACATTACGGTTTAATAATTATCATTGCCGCATGAGCTAAATCCAGGATTTGGTTTCAGAATCTAAGACTAAGCTATCCAATCACTTTCTTTAGATAATATACTGTACCCATTGCCATATTTTACAGTCAGCTGTCTATGACTTCTTTTTCCACAGCATTCCGCCATTACCAAAAACATTTTTCGTATGATTTTTTGAAAGTATTATGCAATTATAAATTAGACTTACTTTTTAGTATTAAGAAGTCCATCGTGACGGTAGCAATTGAAATGCATTGATTCAGAATTTGTTTTTGTCTGTTTTGAAGCAAGAGTTACACTAATCGCAATCCTAATGCCAAACAAGGGTACAATACAACTGGAAGTAAATACACGTTTCAGACATCATTACAACCCATTAATGGATAGAATCAGCAATATAAGGAAATAATACATTTGATGAATACTAAATATATATCTAAAAGATATTATAAAATCGGAAATACAATGAAAACGTCGTTACAGACAATGTTACTTACCGAGTGATTCCTATAAGTCCAAGATATCATTGCTTAGAACGTTCCTGCGGATAAGTTGACATCTCTCTTGGAAAATGGTAAGTTATCGACAAATTCGTATTACGGCAACATTTTCCCACACTATATTGACTTTGTCTGTACGTTTTCATTGATGTTGAGTCTAATGTGACACATCAGTTCACATTGCAGACACTCGGCAACATTAGGCGATGAACATGAAGTGACTCATCAGGCCTGCTTTCTCTAGAATTCACACTGTCAAAATTACTTCAATTTCTAGTCCCATAAAAGATCCACGTTCAGACGAAAACACTCC